>FLSR01000418.1:1484017-1494598 GCA_900092035.1 Leuciscus waleckii
TTTTAATGAGAAAGCCAAAATACTGCCAGACATATGACTTGTATCCAGGCGGAGCGTCCTCAATTTCGACCTCATTTGACTCCATGGTCGGCTGTTTGGGGGCAAGGCAGTTGGTGCTAATGCTAATATTTGTTAGCTCGCTGTAGACTGGAGTGTTGTTGTTGCAACATGCGCTGTCTTGACGTGACGACGTACCTTACTGTTCCCCGGATATAATTTTTTTATATCCTTGATCAGCAGATGGTGCTGCCAGCCTGCCACCATAGACTGTATGTCTGCCCCATACACATACACCACACATTAATACACTAAATTATTTATATACTACGCAAATCATGCAGCAGTGCCATCTATCTTTATTTCGCGATCCATTTTTTTCGACCTCGATGCGTTTCGTCACGTTTTGTATCGCGATATTTTGTCAAACGATATTTCGTCCCATCCCTAGTACACACGTGTGGCACTTGAAGTGGATCAGAGTTCAGACGGCTATCGTTTATTGTTTTCTTATTGCTGAGTGTTTATTCGAACACTGCACACAACTGTATGATGCGTCTCTTTTATAACAAGCACTCTTGACAATTTGTGGATAGATCACCTTGCAAATTTAATTTTGATGTGGGATGTAGTTTTATAGTCAGTTTTAAAAACATTTTCATCGAGGAGAACTTAATCCTCATACGCATGTGTCGGTGATGTCACAAATGTGGTGATGTCGTTATAAATTAGGGAAGGCAAATGAATTGTAAGTCCTAATATTAATAATAATAACACTAGTCGTATAATAATAATAATAATAGTAATTTAATAGCCTACATTAATGGGAAAAAAAGCCAAATATCATCTTGATAATATCGCCATTTGCGATATCTCTGACTATACACAATACTATTGTCTATCGGCACAACCAGAATACACACACAGAATATCTCTCTCTCTTTCTCTCTGTGTTCTACTCACCCCATCACAGCTCCTATGGCTGTACCAGCCAGCAGCCCTCTAAGTCCCAGATTCAGCCGGAACAATCCTCCTGTTGCAGCTAAACACATAAATACTGTCATTCACTCTTGTCATCTTAGTATAAAGCAAAAATTCGATGAAAATCTACATAAAAAAATAAAAAAAACTACTAAAAAAACAACAAACAAGTTTATGAACTTACCACCTGCAACAGTGAAATGGCTCAGAGCGTCTTTGTCTCTATACACTGTCAAGCCAGTATTTACAGTGCTGTGTACAAAATTATTATAATAATTACATACATTTGAATAGCATAAAGTGTTTTTCATAATTGGTGAAACTGACAGCAGGATATCTCCATGTTTTTAAAATCAAATTCAAGGCTTTTTAAGACCTGCATGGGTGAGGTAGAGCAATGTCTATGGCAACATCCTAAAATGCAGGGCTCACATTTAATAAGATCCTAGCCAATCAATCACATTAAGCAATATTGCGATTCTTGTTTTTCTGTTGCCAAATTGAAGACCTCTTGAAATGATAATTAAGACTTTTCTTTAAACTGTGTTTAAACTTGCATATGAATGTATTATTTATAGTTAAATATTATATGTAGGAGAGGACAAAAATATTTGACATAAAAACTTATATTTTTTTGTGTGCTCATAAATAATAAACAAACAAAAAACATTACCATTAACACTAAGACAAGATAATTCAAAAGTGTAATTAAACTGATTCACAAAAATTAACACTCAATATATCTATACTTACTTAAACAGGGTCAAAATGCTGCTACCCTCCAGCTCCACCTCGAGCCAAAGCTCACAAACCCACGAATAGCTGCATTATGTGCGGAACGCTGGTAAAAACAAAACAAAAAAAAAGTATATAGAACATCAATATGTGCATATTTTAACCACATACAATAATGTGCTTTTCAGCTATATAAAATGTAAAACAAAGCAATTCAAGCCTTAAAAAACAATGGGAAATTAGAGCAGATATCTGTATGAACAAAACATGACAAAACCATTACAAACAGATGAATACATGTTCAGCCTGTCTTGTGTCTTACCACTGCATCCACTCTGTTTTGGTACATTGCAGCCTGGCTGAGCTGAATAAATCTCTCACGAGCATGTCTGGCTCCTGGTAGGCCTCCATAGACCATCCCTACTATGGCTGCAGCAATTCCACACTTTACTATATTCCTTAACTCTTCTGAGTACATCTCACCTTCACTGTGTGGAGAGCAGAACATAATTAAAGAGAAGCAAATGCACCATGAACCACATATAGTCCATAAGAGGCTCAATGGTGTTTTTAGCCCCCAATGGCTCCCTCCAGGCAGCTAACCCTAACCTCAACCTTAAACCTACCCATCCCTCGCTGCCTGGAAGGTGCCGTTGGGGGCTAAAAACACCAAACACCCCATAAGAGTGTCTCTGATATTGCGCACCATATGGAAACCAGATGTCTCTGATTTTCTGGAGACAATCCCAGTTTTGGCATCCTGAAACATGAGGTGCATTGTTTTGGACAAAATTTTGAAACATTCCCGAGGGTTCTGCGATCACAACGCAGTAAATCACAAACACACTCACCTTAACTATACCACCACTATAGTTGTGCACACTTGATATGAATAAATCAAAACCACAATATTAAATGCCCTGGATTTACTGAGTAATCCACTATTTTGTAGAGGGAAAAAACATAAAATTTTCACCTAAGATCTGCAGCAAATTAAAGGATGGAAAATGACTTAGTACGGTGACCGGGAGGGGACACGTTCGGTTCACTTAGTTTGTCGTGGCCATGACATATAAACTCATGGAAACTTGATAAGTCATGGCCACATATTTTTTTGAGATAACGTCATCCTTATGTCGTGGCCACACGATGTAAAGTTGTGGTCTTGAGATTCTATGTTGAGAGAATTACATATTTTTTCTCATGGCCACGACTTCATATGTTGAGGGAACTAAATCTATTTCTCATGGCCATGAGTTAAATTAATAAACAACCTGCACGACCATAGCGACCTGAAATAGTCAGAAATAGATAGGCCTATAATAATATTTATTTTTAATTAAGAATGACAAAATAAGGGCGGAATTAAGAAATTATTATATCAATATATTATAGCCTATTATATTGCGCACAATGTTGCCTATAGACAGCATTTAAATGAAGTTTATCAATAAAGGATAAAATAATATGTAAGGACATGAAATCATATAAATATATTTATATATCCTATCTCACAGCCTTTTAAAGGTGCAGTGTGTGATTTTTAGCGGCATCTAGTGGTGAGGTTGTGAATTGCAACCAACAGAAGTTACGGTGACCGACAGGAAAAAGTCATCTTAGACAGCAGAGAGTAGCCAGTTAAGCAATGAGGTTCTTTACAAAGATAAATTAAGAAATTATGTTTATTTTATTATTCAGTAAAACGATATGTAATTGTTACTTATTTAGTTGTAATATTATTGTCACTTGTTCATCATTGTGTCAGTGTTTTATTCGCTGACTTTAGATAGCTTCCTTGCACGAAGAACAACATAGTGATGAAACGCGTTTGTCCGTTTATGGCTACTATAGAAACATGTCGGCGCATTTCAATGTAAGGGGACCTGTGGTGTACTGTATGTAGAAAGAAATGGCTCATTCTAAGGTAATAAAAACATAACGGTTTCTTTAAGTAAGGTCTTCATACACCAGCACCACTGAAAACATAGTTATGTATATGATATTGCATTTCTGTCAACAGATCTTCCTAAATATTACACAATACACCTTTAAATCCATTCACTGATCGTGTCTTTTTTATTATTATTATTATTATGCCTATTAAAAGGCACACCATGTAAGATTTTTGGATTAAAATATCCAAAAACCACTAGAGCAATGTTATATATTTAGTTGACTTGTGTACTTACCTTATCCCAAATGTTTCCAAGAATGTTTAAATCCAGAGATACAAGCAATTTTAACCAGGACACGAACCGTGTCCATGCGTCGCCTATCAATGACATCATGCCCACGCTACCTCGATTTACGGTTTTATTCTGTAGAAACCATGTAAACACCAATGATGCTTTAATATATTATGTGTTTTATTAGACAAGTGAGCAACTGCTTGGATACATTAATCGATAGAAAACTAATTCTTATCTAAATACAGTTAGTCATATTGTTTAAATCTTGTTTTTTGATTTACCGCGAGTACCATGTTTTACCATACCTAATATCGATCTCTCATCGTAGCCGCATAGTAGCGTATGCACAGAGTAGCATTATAACATAAATTTAAACACACTCAAATGTCTCTAAACTGTTACCCCACAAATACGACTGGAAGAAGCGGAAGAAAATCACGGCGTCATCAAGCTATGCCATTGTTTTGAATAAGCGACCTCTAAGGCGAAAAATTACATAGTGTGCCTTTAAAGCTAAATAAAACTAAATATGTTAAATTCTGTGTGCTAGAAATAAATCTTTAAATAAACTTTATTGGCATGACTGTCAGGCATTTACATTATTTACAAAACATAGGCTATTAGATAATACATAATGTTAATTTGGGGTAAATTATATACAGTGGGGAGAACAAGTATTTGAAACACTGCTAATTTTGCAGGTTTTCCCACTTACAAAGCATGTAGAAGTCTGTAATTTTTATCATAGGTACTCTTCAACTGTGAGTGACGGAATCTTAAACAAAAATCCAGAAAATCACATTGTATGATTTTTAAGTAATTAATTAGCATTTTATTGCATGACATAAGTAAGTATTTGATACATCAGAAAAGCAGAACTTAATATTTGGAACAGAAACCTTTGTTTGAATTACAGAGATCATACGTTTCCTGTAGTTCTTGACCAGGTTTGCACACACTGCAGCAGGGATTTTGGCCCACTCCTCCTTACAGAGCTTCTCCAGATCCTTCAGGTCTCGGGGCTGTCGCTGGGCAATACGGACTTTCAGCTCCCTCCAAATATTTTCTATTGGGTTCAGGTCTGGAGACTGGCTAGGCCACTCCAGGAACTTGAGATGCTTCTTACGGAGCCACTCCTTAGTTGCCCTGGCTGTGTGTTTTGGGTCGTTGTCATGCTGGAAGACCCAGCCACGACCCATCTTCAATGCTCTTACTGAGGGAAGGAGGTTTGTTGGCCAAGATCTCGCGATACATGGCCCCATCCATCCTCCCCTCAATACGCTGCAGTCGTCCTGTCCCCTTTGCAGAAAAGCATCCCCAAAGAATGATGTTTCCACCTCCATGCTTCACAGTTGGGATGGTGTTCTTGGGGTTGTACTCCTCCTCCTTCCTCCAACCACAGCGATCTGGATCATCCAGATGGTCATTGGCAAACTTTAGACGGGCCTGGACATGCGCTGGCTTGAGCAGGGGGACCTTGCATGCGCTGCAGGATTTTAATCCAGACGGTGTAGTGTGTTACTAATGTTTTTCTTTGAGAATGTGGTCCCAGCTCTCTTCAGGTCATTGACCAGGTCCTGCTGTGTAGTTCTGGGCTGATACCTCACCTTCCTCATGATCATTGATGCACCACGAGGTGAGATCTTGCATGGTGCCCCAGACCGAGGGAGATTGACCGTCATCTTGAACTTCTTCCATTTTCTAATAATTGCATCAACAATTGTTGCCTTCTCACCAAGCTGCTTGCCTATTGTCCTGTAGCCCATCCCAGCCTTGTGCAGGTCTACAATTTTATCCCTGATGTCCTTACACAGCTCTCTGGTCTTGGCCATTGTGGAGAGGTTGGAGGCTGTTTGATTGAGTGTGTGGACAGGTGTCTTTTATACAGGTAACGAGTTCAAACAGGTGCAGTTAATACAGGTAATGAGTGAGAACAGGAGGGCTTCTTAAAGAAATATAACAGGTCTGTGAGAGCCGGAATTCTTACTGGTTGGTAGGTGATCAAATACTTATTTCATGCAATAAAATGCAAATTAATTATTTAAAAATCATACAATGTGATTTTCTGGATTTTTAATTTTTTTTAAATCGGCAGTGTATCAAATACGAGCCAATCCATAGCTTAATGTGAGGGACAGAAGTCTATTTACATCATTAAAGTTTACGGAAACTCGTTTTCCCTCCTCTGTGGCTGTCAATCATTGGACAGATATACACTAGGATTTGTGTGCTCGACATTTCTTCGCTTTGTGCCGTGAACTTTTAAAGGAACTGTATGTAAGAAATGCATTTCAATTAATTATAAAATGGCCCTGATATGTCACTAGACATTAAGAAATCATGTTCATTTCAAATACTTGTATCACTGACAACAGTAGTCCGGCCAGGATATTGTCATTTAAAAGTGAAGTTGCAGCCCTCAACTGATGTTGATGTTGTCATGTTGTGTTTTGGCCTGATGCTCCACCCTCCACCTATCTACTAATCACGAAGTCATTAGTGTTTCGGCATCCGGGTTGCCAACTTGCTCTAGTTACCACAGCTGCAGCTACAAACGTGTCGGATAAAAAATGTCTAACGTTACAAAACCTAAAAGACCTCGTTATGAATCCGAAATACGTTGTGACAAAGTCCGAAAAAAAAAACGTACTGTGTAGGAATCGTCACTTGCCATTGGAAGCTCCTTATAGCAGCCTACGTGCCTGCTGGATCCTGCTGGATCCTGCAGCCTAACTGGCAACCTCGAGTCAGGGGGGAGGGGGAGGGGATACGCCGCTCTACAGTAATTTGAAAGTGATTGCAGTACCAGTTTTGGCCACAATCTTACATACGGTTCCTTTAAATGCGCATTTGTGCAGCGCTACACACTGTGACTCCATGTTGCTTTGAGCACATCATTCTGCACCCGCGATGCGCATAACGCGCTTTGTGCCGCACTGTTTTGAAGCGTCTATATTATCATGGTTTTGCGCACTGAAAGATTATTAAAAGCCTATACTTTTTGTCGTATCTATCATATCTTGTTGCCACATTAAAAAGCTGAACAATACATTTAAAATAAGCATAATTTAATTGTATATTATTTGTGTGTGGTGTCTGAATTATTTACATTCATATATAAATATAAAATTGTTAAATGTATGAATACCTGAATGAATTTTATAAGAGTACAAATAGTAATTTGTTTTTATTAACATGTTTAGATTTGATAAAATTACTGTGCAGATTTTTTCAAGAATTGCTTTTTGCTGCTGATTTATACACTAAGTTTAATTTTTAAAAAATTGTCATAGCTATTGAATACATTTACTTAATATTTAAAGGTGTTAACTGTAATCTCACACTGCAAAATGATAACTTACAAAGGCAGGGCCGTTTGAAGGAATTTGGGGGCCCCAAGCAAAATGGACATGGAGGCCCCCCTAACCTGAACAGAACCAAACCAGTGCAGAAATGTTCTCTGGAGTCTGACTATCAATAATTATTATAAAAAAAGTTGAAATTTTGATTCACGGTTGCTAAGAGGCGCCAAAACGTTTGAAGTGGCGGAGCCAGTTTTACTAAAATGGTTATAGCTCGTGAACAAAATTTGATATTTTCACCAAACTCGGTACATGTGTGTATGGGCTCAAACTTTGGTGACCTTAAAAAAAAAAATCGCGGCAATTGGCCTCGTGAAAAACATGAAAAAAAACATGAAGAAGCCTATAACCACCTGAGTCCGATTGTCCTCAGTTAGTCCGATTGACTTGAAAATTGGTATGCAGTGCCTTGGTCCAAGGTGCCATGTATGTCTATGAGGACATTGGCGTGTCTCGAAAAATATGGCCGCCATCGCCCAATGAAGTTTGAGCTCATATTAGACAAGGTTCACAAAGGCCGATCGGAACGAAACTCAATGGGCATGTTCAACTCATGGCCTTAGAGGTCCGCCTGCCCTAACCCACACACGCCTCTGCAGTAAATGCCATCTTTGTGTGTTCTAGGCAATGATGAGTTTCAGTAACAACTGATAAAATGTAAATATTATTTTATTTCCACAACTTTCTTAAAAGTGCATTCATAAACGATTCTTTGCAACAGCAAATAATTTCCAAATTCATGCAGGCCTAATTGAGGCTACTTTTAAAATCACTGAACATCAGTAGGCCTAACCACAAGTCATCAAAACATGCTTAAAGGACGACTTCACCCATTTGCATTAAGCTTTGTATTGTTAGAAACCCAGTCATATATTATAATAAACGTGGATTTTTCATTCATTTTTCCCTGAGATGGGAGAAATAAGGATTTAAGTGTTTTACTTCCTGCTTATTAAGACGTAAAAATCATCATTTTGCGTCATAATAAGCAGGAAGTCACATTTCATTGAAAAGTGTAGAGACTACAAACACAAGCTCCTCATTATTCCAGGGGGCGGGACCGCTCACGCTACAGGCCTATTACAGATCAGTGGGTGAGACTGTACTCTCTGAAACTAAAAGCAATATCCTCCATCTTGTTTGGAAGCTAAGCTAACAGGCACTGTGGAGCCAGCTGTGAAGATATGACAATAGCGGAGGGTAACGTTACTCAATATGATGTAGAAGAAGAGGATTTCGGAAGTCTGATGCTAGAATCAGGTGTTTGTGGCTACCTTTACAAGCCGCATTATAGCGAAGAGCAGCCGAGGCAGAAGACCTGCCTGCCGCGGACGAGAAGCCCAGACTGGCTCGAGTTACGGCGGACTGGTGGCGCCGGTGATCTCACTATGCAACTATGAACCGCTACGAACACAGAGATAGAGTCAGTCTACGGCAAAGAATTTCAACGATGACAATTTCTCCTGGACGAAATCTCTGAATCAGACGAGGACACGGACGTTTGTGTTGTGAACCATGCACCGCATCTGACTGAACATCACGGTAACGTTACCATGCAATAATTCACCACTTCGAAAGAAATACAAATGAGGAGTAATTCACTAATGAGTTCACCAACTAACTAACCTTAGACATTTTGTGTGAAATGAATTTCAAGCTCCGGTGGTAGCTAGCCTTATAGACGGATGAGTGATTCATATGCTGTTCTGGATTAGTGGGAGTGGCTTGCGCAGCTGTGCAATGTGGTGCATTGTGGGAGTTGTTGTCTTTCATACAAATGCGTCCTGAAGTTACTTTCTTTCTTTCCTCGGTCAAGAAAGCACCAAATTCAAAATTTATTTTACAAAAAAAAGGGGGATTTTAAAAAAAGAAAAAAAAAAAAAAAAAAAAAAAAAAAAAAAAAAACACCTGTAATTTATTAATGAGCTGTAGTCACGCACTGACAGAAATGCAGTTCAAGTTAACGCCAGTTCATAAGGTGCACTGATACTGAAGCTGGTTGCATGGCGAGCACGAGACGTGGCAGTGCACAGATCGAGACGCGCGTCTCTCTATAATGAGATTGTGAAATAAATGGGAGCGGGAATTCACCGCATTATGAACTCGTCACGCAATACTACGTGGGAACGTATTGCGAAAGCGTGGGAACGGTTTATGAATTTGTGGGTATAGATTGCAAAAAACTGAAGGCACGGTTAACAAGTCTGAGAGCGTGGATTAGAAACTCGTGGGTGCGGTTTATTAAACCGAGGGGACAGTTTGAGAATTCGTGAGTACTGTTTATAAACTGAGCGGACGTTGTAAAACCGTCGCCACGGATCGTTTTTTTACTCACACAGGTGACTTCCCGGGCTCCGTATCCTCCCGGCCTTAATGCTGACTTCTGTTGACTTGGAACAAGGATTTTAAAGCTAATACTCGCGTCGCACACAATTATCAATATCAATAGAGCTGCATACAGTTATTTTTTCTTTGCGTGTCGCGCCTCCCCTGTGGCTCTTTGGCGGAAACCGCTGCTCTAGACCAATAATTATCGAAAAAAAGTTGAACTTTTGCCTTCACCAAATGTCTTCGAAAGTCAAAAGTTAAAGGAAAATCTCAACCAATCCTGGCAGTACATGACTTATTCGAACCGTCTAGATGAACTCTATCAACGGTGTGAATTTAAGGTGTTTTTGTTTAGATTTCGCCGAATGGCCATTCAAAATGGCGGCCACCATTGACGGTCACGCTCCCTGGTACAAATTCGCTCATAACTCGAAAACGGAAAGTCTCTGCGCACTCAAACTTTGATGGTAAGGTCCTCTCCGGGCCCTTGATCGAAATCTATCGTCGTGCGCCAGATAAAAGCCTTTGAACATGCATAACTCCCGGCCCAAATCGCCCAAAAACCCGGGATGGTCTCGTTCAACAGGGCTCCTCGACCACTATGCATGCTCTGAGTTTCAGAATTTTTCGCTTTCTCATTCCTGAGATATAAGTGAAAAAACTGATTCCCATTCATTCCTTCACTTCAACTGTAAGATGGAAGCTGTAATACCACTGTTGTCCACTAGAGGGAGCAGCAGGATTAGAAATGATCTTTTTATCAGCTTTCGGTATTGGCTAACAAACAAAATGCTTTAAAAAGCAATCTTTTTATTATGATCAGTGTTGTGCAAGTTACTTCCAAACTGTATTACATTATACATTACTTGTTACTGTTATTTAAAAGTAATTCTTTACCTTCCAGACAAGACTTAGAGAAACTTGTGCATGCTTTCATCACCAGCAGGGTGGATTATTGTAATGGACTCCTCACTGGCCTTCCCAAAAAG
>FLSR01000418.1:1511259-1521894 GCA_900092035.1 Leuciscus waleckii
CACTCACACACACACACACACACACACACACACACACACACACACACACACACACACACATACACACAGAGAAAGAGAGATTAAAGGAAGTTTGGAAACATGCCTGGGGCTTCCTTTATATAGGGAGATTTCACTGTTCTGGGGGAGAGGATGGGTTTGATCCCTCACTTATTTCTCCCTCTCATTTCTGAATGATTCTACAGAGAGACAACCACTTAACCTCCTCGCTTCTTCCCTGAAGCCAGCCTGAAGTACACAATCCCTAACAGATGAAGGACAACTTAAAATATGGACTATATATTCTGGCTTACTTTTCTTAGGAGGTTAAGATGGCTTTGCTGCACTAATACTTGTAAATACTCAATAAAGAAGCTTGAATGGAAGGAGAGAAGGAATTTAAAGAGAAAGCTTTTATTCTATTATTTAGGCTGTTATGCATAAAAAAAACAACAAAAAAAACACCTACAAAATATAATAAGTGGTCCAAACCACATCTGCACAATATTCAAAGTCTTGTTCAATCATACAATAGCTTTGTGTGATGAACAGACTGACATTTAGGTTATAATCCCCTTACCCACCCACTCCCCCAAGTTAAAGTTGATAATAAGGCTGACAAAATTAACACAGTAATTTAAAAAAGAAATATTTCAGTTTAACAAGTTAAAAATATTTGCAATTAACTCAGCATCCGTTATTTCTTCATCCTTTGGCTAGCGTTGCATTATATAATCATGCTATTTTTCATGCAAATGCTATCACAGAAAGCATCTTCAAACAGCGTGCAAGTACAGCAATGAGTTCTCTTTCGCACTTGAATGGACAAAAACACACAAAACTATCCCAAAATGCCAGTTTTGTCAAGCACCCTCATAAGTCTTACATTATCGTAAAGAGTTGTGAGAAAATGGGATGCATGTCAGATCCGCGTCATGTGCGGCAGGTCTTAAAGTGACAGCAGCATAATAAACCTGATGCTTTCTATAATTACGTCTAATCAAAGAACAAAAGAAAAAGAGAAAATCACTCACTGCACTAATTCTATCCTACCTATAAGACCTATACCTTCAAATCTTAAATCACTGTTTACAAGGTACATGGGTCAAAAACAACACAAACAATAACTTTTTCGTGCATTTTCGCAGGGCATGTACAAATCGGAACCGGTCTGACAGGGCCAATAGAAAAAATCCTTAGCGTTGAACCCTGATATATTAAAGTGCCCCTATTATGGTATTTTGAATACTCCTTTTCATGCAGCGTACAATATAGCTGTTTGTGAATGTAAACATTCTACAAAGTTGTAAAGTCGAAAGTGCACGATAGATAAAGTTATTGACTCCCAAAAGAAAGAACCGCCAATCGAGTCGTTTGTATTTTGAATCCCACTGCATTACGGTTCTACATCACTAGATAAGACATTTGCATAAGGCCCACCCATGTTGTACGTTGTCCGCCCGCAAACAAATGAACCCACTCTCAAACATGTCATTTTACTGAAGACTTCTCATTAAATATCGGCGTTTAATACGGGATTAGCAAAATGCATGCTCTTGAAAGATGGGTCAGTACCCAGTTTATTTGGACCAGCTTGCTCCTCAAAATCACAGCCTGAAAGTATGAATAATTATTGATGTATATATTTTCTACCGAGTTTTCAAAATACGTAGTTTTGTGTTTTATATTGTTTACGTTTCCGGGCTAACCCACGTTATTACTGTCTTACTGAAATAGTTCTGCAAATCAGCTGTGGGCCACTATTACCTAAAACTGTTTCTATTAATGACTGGCTGTCGTTCTTACTACCTGGAGTAAAGATAAAGGATGGAGCAAGATTTGTTTAGCAAACTTTAATGTTGGAGAAAGATCTCAGTTATGAGTATCTTGATGATGACTGGGTAGATGCAGTTAAATCGATCAGAAGAATATTTACTTGCAATAGACTGGTCGAAACGCAATACAAAATATTACTGAGAATCTATATTACCTCACGCATTCTGAATAAGATTAATAGTAATCACTCTCTTGTCTCTATTATGTAATAAATGTGAAATTGGTATACCTTCATGCATTGTTTTTGGTATTGTCCAGCCATTACAAAGTTCTGGGATGGGGTGCATGGAAGATGGGTGATATTTTTAACATAACATTTGATAAGGACCCTGGGTTCTTCTTACTTACCAACAAGAGGCATCGCTTTATCTGCTAACCGGTTTCTACTCTTGATATGGAACATGTTATGCAGAGAATTTGTTTTTCTTTATCCTATCTTTATGTTTTAGGCCTTAAAGTGAATAGCAGTCTACTGAACCTCTGTAGAGGTAATCTTTGGCTCAGGATTGATTGATTTAATATTATTGTATTATTATTGTGTTTCTGTTACGTTAAAATAATACTAAAAAAAATAATACTAAAAAAAAACATTGATAAATTGGACATCACTGCTTGTCTCAAATACGACAAAGACTGCTGCATGTCAAGATTTTCAATGAATAACGATTTAAAGATGTAAGTTTCCTGACTCTCATGCCAAACCTGTATGACTTTCTTTTTTCTGTATAGAACATACTTTGAGGAATGTCTCAGTGGAAGTCATTGATAAGAACTCTTCTGTTACTAACATTCTCCAAAATATCTTATTTTGTGTTCATAAGAACATGAGAGACACACGTGTAAGTAAATAATGACAGAATTACACACACACACACACACACACACACACACACACACACACACACACACTCACACACACACATAAAAGACTAGTGTTACTAGGTGGTTGCTAAGGAATTTTGGGTGGTTGCTATGCTGTTAGGTGGTTGCTAGGGTGTTCTGGGTGGTTGCTATGGTGTTACTAGGTGGTTGCTAAGGAATTTTGGGTGGTTGCTATGCTGTTAGGTGGTTGCAAGGGTGTTCTGGGTGGTTTCTATGGTGTTGCTAGGCGGTTGCTAAGGAATTTTCGGTGTTTGCTGGCGGTTGCACACACACACACACACACACACATACAGTAACTACAGTAACATGTGGTTTGTCCTACATTCAGCTTCATTACCAACATTAAGTATGACAAAAAGATCACACAGTCAGTCCACAATCCCAGAAACAGGAGTTTGTTATTAGTCTATTAGTCTGCTCACTTGCTAATCAGAACACGTCTATAACAAGTGCAGTGAAACAAGGGCCTTTGAAAGAAACTAGAGAAAACAGCAAGTGGTTAAAGTGAGCGCCAGATGCCTTTGTATGATCTACATGTCACACGAGGAAATGTGAGAATCGGATACTACTGTTAAAGCATCATGAATCTGGGCTACACTAACCACAACAAGAAATACCCGCTTTATTCACATAATATGTAGTAAATTACAGGACAATATGAACAAAGGAATACAAAGAGTAAATGAGAGAAAAGGGGAGTGTTTGAGACACTAAAAAGGCTGATGAGAGAGAGAAATAGAGGAGAGAGAGAGAAATAGAGGAGGGAGAGGCCACTTTACATTGCATTTGTTTAGACTTGTCACAGCGTATCAGAAGTTTGCTTTACTTTGAGAACACCTTCTGCTCAGGCCTCTCATGTGCTACTGGCAAGGGGAGGCACACTACACTGTGAGTGAGAGAGTCAATGTGTGTGTGTTTGTGAGTGAGTGAACAAGATGCCCAGAAGGACTGTGTCAGTTCCCTATCCCAACGGGGATCCGACTCAAGTAATTTTGGAGAGAAAGACCCTCTCGAATCAAATGGAGTCCCCCATGCCGGAGCCCCCAAGGAGAAGGTGGAACTGGGGAAGAAGGTGACCCTGCTCCGAGGAATCTCTATCATCATTGGGACGATCATTGGAGCGGGAATATTCATCTCACCGAAGGGAGTTCTGAAGAACTCTGGCAGTGTGGGAATGTCACTGGTGGTGTGGATTGCCTGTGGGATTCTCTCTCTTTTCGGTGAGTGTCACACATAACATAGCTGACATACGCAAACATGAGTGTGTTAACATGTGCATATCCTCTCACACACGAGCTCACATTCGCATTATCTTTTTCCACACACATTATTCAGTTTTAACAAATGACCTAAATATCTCACCCACTCACCCAGGTAGAGATTTCTTAGTTCTTAGTTCCTGATGTAATCAACAGTTGGATTTTAATTAGATTTTGAGGAACTGTACAGACGCTTTCTTAAATGTTTGTTTGCCGTTTTGCAATTGTGGCTTACCTAACAGCACCACTGATGTCACAATCATTCATGATGACACAACACTTTACTCACTGAAAGGAAATGAGTGTTGTTAAAAGGATTGATGACTCCAAAATTAAAATTCTGTCATTTACTTTACTCTCATGACTTAGCAGGTTTCAGCTGTTCTCGGTTACACTTTTTAAGGTGTCATTGTTACAGTGTAATTATATATTTAAGTACTGAGTAACATTAATGAACTACATGTACTATGGGGTTAGGGTAGGATTAGGATTTGTCAGTTGCATGTAATTATGCATAATTATTACTATGGTAAGTACATGTAACATATGTAACAGGGACACTGTAAAATAAAATGTTACCCTGTTCTCTTCCACACAATGAAAGTGGATTGGGACAAGGGGCTGTTCAAAATGACAAAAAGGCACCATAAAAGCAAGTTTCCAGATACCATTTGTTAGCTTTGTGTGAAGAACAGAGTGAAACTTAAGACAGTATTTACTAAAGTCTTGACCTGAATATTCAGCTAACTTCTCCTTTTGTATTCTACAGCAAGAAAAAGAAAGTCACACAGGTTTTAAAGACATGAGGGTGAACATTGTAAATGATGGCAGAGTTATATTTTTTTGGGGTGAACTAAGGTTCATGTTGTCTGTGCACTCTCACACCTGCTTACTGTCATTTATTTTATTATAAGAGTACTGCTAATTTAAAAAGGAGAACTGGATGATTGTAATCACATTTGAAAATGTGTCCTATTTGAAAATTTGGCACTATGGATAAAGCTGCATTATTCAAATAGCAGATGGAAAGCATTGTCTTGCTTAAGTTGCTCATTGTGGTACATTGCAAAATTATTTAGATAGCCTAAGTCAGGCAGCTCTGAGTCAGATAAAATGAGCTAAAAAAAAATAAATAAAAAAAACCTTACTCAGAATCATGAGCTGTGAGCTACTAGAATATGCATTATATTACATCAAACTAAAACGTATAGCCTATTATTTAAATTAATCATGAAATATTTGGTAACACTTTACAATAAGGTTCAATTTGTTAACACAAGGATTTCCAAACATTTTTTGTTAGGCCTAAAATATTAACTTGAAATACCCCCTGAAATTTCAAGAGAATATTTCATTAATTTAATACGTTTATTTAAATAATAGTTTTTTAATAAAAGAAAATCAAGTTGTTGTTTAGCCTATATGTATATGTCGTGTTTTTAATATGCTTTAAGACAAACCATGTTCAAATACATAAGTTAACACTATTGCTGAGTATTTTCTCCTAAAAAAAGAAAGAAAAGAAAGTCTCAAAAATGCATTTTTTGAAATCATGGCCGTTTCTTACATCAGAAACTACCCTGTAACCAATCACGTCAACGTGCGGGCAGGCTTTAGCATATCTTTAACTATGACCGCTCTGAAGCAGGGGAGTCTAAAAAGAAGCCAGGTTCTCCCGGTATATTTTTCTGTTGATATGAAAAATCATGTACATTTAGTAATATAGCGGGTGAATTATGTATATGATGTATGTAATGATGTTATGATGACTTATATGCCTTTCTCCACTGATGTTCTAAGTTGTTCAAAGCATGTATACTTATCTTTAGAAGGCAGACTGAGATGGCGAACAGGACGAACACGGTTTGTTTAACATACAGGATGACTTTAACAACACATGTACATGTTCACAGTTCTTGGATGTTGGTTAATGGTTACATGACTGACATGCAGATAAACAAAATATTTGGTCACACTTTAAAATTCACACGCGATCACTTAACAGCGCAGCGAGATCCAGTGAGAAGCTTCGAATTTTGCGCAGATGTCTCCGATACAAACATATCACTAGTTAAAAGCCAGATGAAACCAGCGCTAACAGCGCTGTGTGTGTGTGCATTCTCAGCAACACTGACACTGAAAACAAGAGAAACACTGCGAAAACAATCCAGTTAGCATACTTTTCAATTCACAAATCACAAACATTTACCATCGATTTACAATAGTAACACTACTGTAAACATGGTATTGTGGCAGAAACATGGGATATTCATATCGAATTTTATTATATTAACATAGACATGTATTAAATATTAAAGGAGTAATGAAATATAGGGCAAATTACAGAAACGAATGGTTAAGAGTAGAGCTCTAACTCAGAAATAATATTAAAATTTTGTAGCTATACCGACTAAGCTACTGAAAGAGACACTTCCAGAGGTCATAGATCCTCTTCTTAATATCATTAATTCATCTTTGTCATTAGGATACGTACCAAAAACTTTTAAGCTGGCTATGATTAAACTGCTTGTTAAAAAAACGCAACTTGATCGTACAGAATTAGTCAATTACAGGCCGATCTCGAATCTACCTTTTCTGTCAAAGATACTAGAAAAGGTGGTATCCTCACAACTATGTTCCTTTTTAGAAAGAAATTATATCTGCGAGGATTTTCAGTCAGGATTTAGACCATACCACAGTACTGAGACAGCTCTCATTAGAGTTACAAATTATTTGCTCTTATCATCCGAAAGTGGTTGTATCTCGCTATAAGTGTTACTCGATCTTAGTCTGCATTTGATACTATTGACCAAAACATTCTTTTAAATAGACTCAAAAATTATGTTGGCATTAGTGGAATTGCATTAGCATGGTTTAAATCATATTTATCTGACCGTTATCAACTTGTAGCAGTAAATTAAGAGATGTCTCGTCGATCACAAGTTCAGTATGGCGTACCACAAAGCTCAGTACTAGGACTGTTGCTGTTCACTCTGTACATGCTACCCTTGGGAGATATCATTAGGAAGCATGGCATTAGTTTTCACTGTATGCTGATGATACGCAGCTCTATATTTCTTCATGCCCTGACGAAACTTACAAATTCCCAAAATTAACGGAATGCATAGCTGATATAAAAAATTGGATGACTAGTAATTTCCTACTACTTAATTCTTCGTAGTCAGTTAGGAACCTTGGTGTGCTCTTTGATACCAATCTTTCATTTGAAAGTCACATTTCTAGTATATGTAAAACCGCATTTTTCCATCTTAAAAATATATCTAAATTACGTCATATGCTCTCATTGACAAATGCAGAACAATTAGTTAATGCGTTCATGACATCAAGGCTAGATTATTGTAATGCTCTTATCACCCATAAGAGCATTACAATAATCTAGCCTTGATGTCATGAACGCAGGAAGTAGACACCGGGAAGCAGACACCCTCTGTCAGTTCAAAGCTAGACTAAAAACACATCTCTTTGACCTAGCATACACATAACACATTATAGTTCATAATTCAATGTTAGGCTGCATAGATTCGGTCAGCCGGAACCGGGAACAATTCCCATAAATCCTGATGTACTCATTACATCATAAAAAGAATGGCGTCTACGCTAATATTAGTCTCTCTGTTTATCCCGAGGTTTACCGCAGTCTGCCGTATCCAGATCTGATGAAGGACCTGCGCCTGGACACGACGACAACGCAGTCCTGAAGTGTCAACTAGTCTCTCTCCCTGTGAAGGCCTCCCTCCCCTCCGTTGTCGGGATAAATCCGGAAGCGATACAATTCTGTATTATAAATTTTAGGCCAGACAAGTAGTTTGTTGAGGGTTGGGTTGTAGGGAAGGACTACACGCCTGCACACTACACACCTGCGCATAACGCGCATACCTATAGATTGAACTCGTAATACACATGTGCACGCCATCAGCGTTCTCACTGGTTCGCATTTTTAAAGTTTGTGCAGAAAGAACTTAAGAGTTTTCTGTTAAAACGGTGTCGTGTTAGCGGCCCCTAAGTCAATAACTAGTGACCGTTGCGACGGAAGTGAATCAATCAAAACTACTTTAGCTGGACAATAACTTTATTCTAGAGCTGCTATAAAGCCAAAACAAAGCTCTGTTACTTTAATTTCCTGTTATCACTGTAAATCCGCTTTGGAACAATCTACATTGTTAAAAGCGCTATATAAATGAAGATGACTTGACTTGACTAAATTTTACCCTTTAAAAATTAGGTTCTTAAAAATTTACAAATGCTACTGTTTGTGTTAGTGAAAATAAGTTTAGTCACGTGCATTTTCAAGAGACCAAACATGTAGGCTAATATTATTAATATATATAATGAAGAAATCCAGCCCCACTGTAGTGTCCACAACATTGAATCTGGCCCACTTTAAAATTATTTTACACCCCTGGATTAAGGGATGTAGAATATGGTCATGCAGAATAAGGCATTATTATGTGTTTATAAGTACTAATAAAAGGCCAACCACCTAGTAATATTCATGCTAATAAGCAACTAGTAAATAGTGAGAATTGGACTATAGATTTGGACTATATTGTATTGTATATTGTAACTATAAAGGTATACCCATTTTTTAAGTAAGTGTTTTATGTTGATTGTTTTTATTTTAAAATCATTTTTATTTATTTATTACATACTTTCATGATTTAACTAATTGGCTTGTCATCAACTCAAGAACCCAAATGTTTCTTGAACTCCACTATAAGTTCCGATATATAAACACTATTTTGAACAGTAATTCATTACATTTAAAAGAAGTTCAGGTTTTACTGATATTCGGCAAGCAAGAATTTCAGGCTATCGTGAAGAACCTGATCACAGGGCCCCTCTAATGCCTAATGTGTGTGTCCGTGCACAATAGAGGCTGATATTGTCTTACGCCGCACTTTGATGGTGAGGAGAGCGCGGTCTGACACCATGGAGGTTGATGGCTTTATGTATGTGTCGAAGAAGAATTAGTTTGTGTATAAGAAGAGCATTGTTTGACAGTTTGTTTATTCATGTGTATGCCAGGAGTCATTTCACACTTGTCAGCTTTCTTTTGTGTGCTGCAGCCCAATGCTTTGAATAAAAGCTGAGCTGCCCATTAAAAAAAACACACAAAAAAACAGTCCATTCATCCACAATTTCTCTCAGTTGAAATCTACATTCTGATCTCTCCTGGTGGGCCTTGTATTTTAGAGCTCTCTTTACATTTACTTCTTGAAGCTCACAAGTCAAGGGCTGCGAGTGAAGAAGGGCTTTGATTTGAACAGAGTATTCATTAAAATGTTAAAATGCACAGAACTATAAAGAGCTTGTGTTGTGTAACTGCACTCACTGAGAGAGAACAGATGGTCTTAATGAACTGACTTAACCATGTGCCATTAGGGTTGCTTTGCAGGTGTTGTGTAAATCGTGCCACCTTTCTAAATAGTTATGGCACTCACTCTCCACGACTTGCCTTTGTCCAGCCACTGTTACCTAATTTTGCTAAAGTTATTTGCCTAGCTCTTCCTTTTTGTCCTTTTCAGGTGCTCTATCATATGCTGAGCTGGGTACCTGTATTAAAAAGTCTGGTGGCCATTACACATACATTCTGGAGGCATTTGGTCCGCAAGTGGCTTTTGTGCGATTGTGGGCTGACATGATTGCCATAAGGTCAGTAAATCCTTATTCATCTTCTGTGTTCATTGACAGGTCTCTGGGGCACTGCCAGAATAAACAAACAAAATCCCGTAAACGCCTCAGATAAACACAAGCAAACTCTGCCCGATGAAGGTTCTCTCTCAATATTACTGCTGGGCTCCAGTAGGCATGGAATAAAAACCAGAGATAAAGTGCTTATGACAATGAACAAGCCATTGTGGAGGCTCTCATGCAAAGGATCAAGGGCTGGATTCAGTCCAGGTTCATATGTAACAATCATAACACCGCCAAGAGTAACATCTAGATGTAGATTGAAAGCAAACAAGCTTCACGTGAAGGAGAGCACAAAACATGTTCATGTACAAGTGAACTGGTTCACTGATTATAAGAGAAAAATGCACGAAAAGAGGTTCTATTACAATCATGATTTATCACATAGATTGCTCTACCTACTTTGGAACAGTGTTTTACGAGAGATTACATGATGTCCAGTACAGTACACTGAGTGCTCAGAGTTAATTTTCTCATCTTGAAGACCTGCAGGTTTTGCTGTGACCGCTCTGGCATTTGGCCGCTATATTTTAGAGCCCATCTTCATGCCATGCGGAGTTCCTGAGACTGCCATTAAATTGGCCACAGCAATCGGATTCAGTATGCTTTTTGGCTAAGTATTTTGGTTGCTTGATTACAGTGTGTATATACCATCTTTATGACCTGGTTTATGTGTGCCATATTAATCTTGAGATAATGTATATTCCTTTTCATTGCAGCCATGGCAATGTATCTAAACAGCATGAGTGTAACCTGGACTGCCAGAATCCAGATCTTCCTCACGTTCAGCAAGCTGCTCGTATTCGCCATTATCATTCTTCCAGGATTATACCTACTCTTCAAAGGTATTTAGTTTATATTATGCTTCTTGAATAAGAGTTAAATGCACGAAATGCAAACATATATATATGTATTGATGCTGATATATATATATATATATATATATATA
>FLSR01000418.1:1521994-1542075 GCA_900092035.1 Leuciscus waleckii
TGGCCAGAGGCTAAAGACTACAGCCAGTAGGAGGAGCTGTCCCGCATGTTTTCAGCCCGCCCATAGAGGGTGGATCTCACTCACAGAATGTACCACAACGTCAGCCGTCTTTCTTTGGAAGTTAAGCTAAAAGGCTCTTGTTCTGTGGACAAAGCTGAGTAGTAGGAGAAAGCTGAGTAGTAGGGGTTACCATCCTCGTCTTCCCGGACATGTCCAGCCGTCGAGATCTCCCAAAATGTCCGGGATACGGCTTTTGCTTTCTGCTGTCGCCATTCATTGTTTACATGCACACCTTTTGTTTCAATCTAACTGAATTCATTCCGATTGGTGAATCTGAATGTAATGTTTACATGAACGCTAAACAAGTGATCGGTTGATGTGCGTTTTAACATTGCTAAGAAAATTCCCGCTCCTCCGTGAGAGATACGAGATCGGTGCATCTCAGTAATCACGCCACCGGCCTCGCGCTGTTCTCCCGCGCCCCTCAGCCTCGTCCTTCTCGCCACAGTAAACATAATGAATGGCGACTGTAAAACGCAAAAGCCGAATCCTGGACATTTTGGGCGATCTCGAAATCCTGGGGAGACTCACTAGTAGCCTAACCTTGTTGTTTTCAACTGCGCTCTCTTACCGGTAGGCGTGGCTTGGGAGTGGCCTCCTAGGGCAGCGAAGCAAGTGCATTCTAGGAGTTGTTGTCTTTCATCCACATAAGCCAAAAATACATTTTCTGGCTTTTCTCAGTCTAGAAAGCTCCAAATTATATAATAATTTCACATTTCTTCTACATAAATGACCTATTTTAAATACACATTCTATCATATATATATATATATATATATATATGATATGTTTTTTTTTAAGTGATCAAAAGTGTCAGTAAATATGTTTATAATTTTACAAAGATTTATTTCAAATAAATGCTGTTCTTTTAAACTTTATATTCATCAGAAAATCCAGAAGAAAATCCAGTTTCCACTAAAATATTAAGCAGCTTAACATTGATAATAATAAGAAATGGCTCTTGAGTGTTATGAACTGCTCCGAGACACGAAGGTTGAGGATCCAAATGCAGTTTATTAAAGTAAATCAAAATCGAAATCAGAATCCAGGCAAAGGTCATACACAGGCAGGCAATCCAAACAAACAGACAAATCAGAGGGTGAGGCAGGAACGGGAAAACCAGGACACGGGCAGAGATCAAGAACCAGGAACAAAGACAACAAAGGAAACACTCAGAAATGCAGTGGAATAACGTACAAGACTTTGCAGGGATTGATGAGGTGAACCAGGCTTATATGGGGTGAACTAAACAATATAATGAGACACAGGTGAATGTGATAATCAGGGATGATGAGTCCGGGCAGTGAATTATGGGAAATGTAGTTGTGAGTGAATAATGATAGTCTGATGTGGAGTGCCCTCAGGTGGCTCTCAAGGGCACTCCAGCTGGTGACCGTTACATTGAGCATGAAATCAGCATATTAGAATGATTCCTGAAGGATCATGTGACACTGAAGACTGGAGTATTGATGCTGAGAATTCAGCTTTACCTTCATAGGAATAAATGACATTTTAGTGAGCATAAAATACTAAAAACTTTTAAATGGCAGTATATCATTTAATTTCGGCTCCTGATGGCTCAGACCATTTTTTATTTTCCATAATTTCATTGGAAAAAAAATTATTGTGTTGATTTAGAAATTCTCTTGCTCCTCCTCCCGGGCTGCATTTACTCAACGGGTGCTTCTCAATACTCAAATTGATGCTTCCTCCTTTCCTTGCTCCTCCAGCCTGTGACCCCAAAACCGATCAGTGTTAGCCATCTTGAAGGACTTCAGAATTCTCTAATTTCTCCACGAGGACGTAAGGAACGAGGAGTGAGGAAGCTTACAGAGAAGCTATGAGTGAGGATGCACTGGTGTTCCTATGCGGAATTCTTTCTTCCCCTCACATCTGTTGCAGTTTATATAAACCATACACTTCACATATTTCAACAGGGCATCTTGCATTTTAATTATTGAAAAAAATTAAGCCAAACAAAAGCCCGACAGCATCCGACTAGAGCCAACGGTGCGGAGCATACTCAAAAAACTAAGTCGGATGTCGTTCAAAAACGGCCTGGCGGCCGACAGTCAGCTTGGTGTGTCCCTGGCTTAAAGGGGGGTGGAGCTGAGTGTGAGGAAAGGAAGCGAGGAAAGGAAATGAGGAAGCACAAATTACAAATGAGAAGCACCCAAGATGTTGACTTCTGGCAGATCCATAGACCACAAATGCACCATGAGTGTGACGTCACAGCAGATCGAGCTTAATTTACCCCCACCCCATACAACTCAAGGGAATGATATTGGCATTATTTTGACGTTTAACCGCATTTAATACTTGTTGTAGCTACCTTAAGCTGACTGTTTTTTTTTTACACAGTTATAGTTTATTGTATTGTCATTTTTGTTTGTGTTTTTATTTTATTTTATATTTAATAGTTTTTTTTTTTTTTTTACAGCCCAAGCATACATACAGACCTAAATGGTGCACAGCCCAAGCATACATACAGACCTAAATGGTGCATAAAACAAATTCATAAGGAAAGAATAATTAAAATAATAAATCAGCTCCATAGCAGCTATATTCCAAGTGATCAAGGTCTTAAGGGGTTCCATTTCAAAATAGTTCAAGGGTTCCACCTGTAGTGGGCACTCGTGCAACGTAAGCAATGACGTACATCCGAGTGAACGAGACAGAGGGAATTTAGCGAGGGAATCTCATAATTTGTTTTACTTAAACACAGCCCAGCTCTTCCTACTGATGTCACCTCAGGTTTCCCCACTGGAAGCCCTGAGGAGACATAAACAAACCTTGCTCCTACTTACTTGAGTGAAAGTAGCCTACTTCTCCATGTGCACAGTCCGAGTCCTGTCCAGGTTAATTGACCCACACGGTGACATCATATCATTGACATGATGTGCAAATGAGTGGTAAGACCTGATCATGCATTTCCTTTTTTTTTTTTTTGCCGCCCCCGTCAATATGCCGCCATGGACAGTAGCCCATGTTGCCCATGCCTAAATCTGCCACTGACAACTATTAATTTGGATTAATAATAAAAATTAAGATTCCTCAACAGAAATAGGTCTGGCTCAGGGAAAACTAAAATTACAGAGAACATCAGGCTGTCTAAGCTTATCACAATGCTAATCATTTACCACTGGTTCCATCTGCAGGGGAGACCAAAAATTTGAGAATGCATTTAAGGTCAACACAGTCGACTTATCAGGACTTCCTCTGGCCTTCTACTCAGGAATGTACGCCTATGCCGGCTGGTGAGTCCACCTTTTCATTCCACACAAATCCAATAATGCCGCATACAGTGTTTGAATACATTTTTGGCCTCTTACAGGTTTTACTTGAATTTTGTGACTGAGGAGGTGGAGAATCCTGAGAGGTTAGTGTTATAACAAATATGATTTCTGTATGGTTTGATGTTTAATTCAGCTGTTTCTAGCATGGCAAACCAAATGGCATTGATGACTTGGTGTTAATTTCCATTCCCCAGGACAGTGCCTCTTGCCATCTGCATCTCCATGGCGATAGTAATGATCTGTTACACACTGATAAACGTGGCATATTACACCGTGATGTCAGCAGAAGAGCTGTTAGCCTCCAATGCCGTAGCTGTGGTGGGTCACTCCCTGTCTGCTTCTACCTCAAAACTTCTTAATTTATTAACAAATTCCAATTAAATTCAACAAATTCAATTAACACAATCCAAGATCCTATTGGTTTTTCATAGCAGCAGTAACTGGAACATTTAAGAAAAGAGAGCCAGAAAAGAAAAGGATACTAGTTTTATAAATGAGTTTAAGCAATTTGCAGTAGTGCCTGTAATAGTCAACACCTTCCTCCTCCCCAAAGTAAATGTGATTACATAAAGCCAGTGGCTCTAAATGCCTGTCTGTTTCTCAGCTGGAGTAATCATATATCTCTCACAAATAACTGACAGCAACGAATACGTGCGCAGAGATCTCCTGCTAGGCTCTGAAATGCTCTAAAAGCTTTCTCATCTCATTAGACGTCTATAATGCATTTATTTAGAGCCTGTTTCACTTTGCGTGTCCCTCTACAAGCTCACTCTTATGGAAAATATAAAGCCTTTTTACTTCACTGATTATTCATAAACACAGACAAGTCTAAAAATTGAAGATCAATGTTGTTTTCCTATTTGTTTCACAAAATTAGTTCATATTTCTCACTTCAACCACTTTTCATCTCTTCCCTCTCTATTCATCTATCTGCCCTCCCCAACAGACTTTTGCAGAGAAGCTGATGGGAGACTTCTCAGTTGCAGTTCCCGTTTTTGTAGCTCTGTCTTGCTTTGGGTCCATGAATGGAACCCTATTTGCCATCTCAAGGTGTGCATCTCAGTTTTGAGTCTCAGATTACCTGATTTTTACAAGGGTCAAACATAGAGCGATAAATGTTATAAAAAAAATTAGGAAACAAGCTTAATTAATTTAGGAATATGACACAAATTCATACCAATTAGCCACCAATTTACCAAAATGTAAAATACTTCAAGGGTTAGTTCACCCAAAAATGAATATTCTGTCATTAATTACTCACCCTTATGTCATTTCAAACCCGCAAGACATTCATTAATCTTTGGAACACATATGAAGATATTTTTGATGAAATCGGAGAGCTTTCTGTTCCTCCATTGGTAGCAACACAATTTACACATTCTTCAATGGTTTATAACCTCAATTTTATGAAGCGACGTGAGTGCTTTGTTTGCACAAAAAAAAAATATTTACCGCTTTCTTTACAAAAATATTGACCTGCAATTCAGTAGGGGCAGCACCACAACACATGCGTGTTGTGTGGACTCAAGACCGGAAGTTGACCTGCTTTGGATAATATTATTTTGTAAATATCAGGGGGGTAATCTTTCAGAAAAAACTGAAGCTTCCCTGGGCGCCGGCATTGATTAACAGACCCCCACCTGCTGTTAGCATTTAATTGACTCCCATCATTTTGGTGTCACTTTGACAGTGAATAACTTTACATCTGAGGCGTTTAAAGACTCCATTTGTCCATTATTTATTTCTAAAGAAACACGAAAATGTATAAAAGGCTCCATTACCTTGTATCCTGCTGTACGGCCAAGGCGGATGTACGGTACAGCAGGGAGGAGAAGCTCGCAGGCAATCGGGGGGACGTGGAGGCAAAATGACAAAGTAATTAATCAGAATACTTAGCAAAAGTTCCTCCTGCTCCTACTCATGGACACCTCCTACTCACACTCTCCGTCTCTGCAAGTTTCGGAAGGTAATGATTCAGATTTCTCTTGGCACAGCTACTAGAAGACAGACGGGTTGCTCACGTCACATCTACGTCGTCAAGCTCAGTTTGAGTCTGCGCAGTACGCTCAGCCATCAGAAAGTGAGAGCTTCTAATTGACTTCACTTTTCTCTGTTGTTGCTGTGTCCATTTATTTTACTGTCTATGGCAAATATAGGGGTAAATTATGTTTGTTTTTTCCCAAACAAAGCACTTGCGTAGCTTCATAAAATTGAGGTTAAACCACTGGAGTCACATGGATTACTTTAATGATGTCTTTCCTACCGTTTTGGACCTTGAATGTGTAAATTGCGTTGCTCTCAATGGAGGGACTGAAAGCTCTCTGACTCCACCAAAAATATCTTAATTTGTGTTCCGAAGATGAAAAAAGGTCTTATGGGTTTGGAACAAAATGAGGGTGAGTAATTAATGACAGAATTTTCATTTTTGGGTGAACTAACCCTTTAAGAATTGCCATGAGAGGGTGTTGAAAATTACACCAAGTATATGAATTTTATATTATTTTTCAAATGACCCAACAATTGTTGGCCGCACAGTTCATTGTTTTAGGCTTTGACACATTTTTAGTCATTAGTTTCAAATCCTTTCAAATCCAAAGTTTCAGAACATCGATTGTATGTCTTGATTCGTATTTCTACAGTGGATGTTTTAAACGTTTTACATTTTGTTTCTCTTCCACAGAATGTTCTAGTCGCCTCTCGAGAAGGTCAGCTTCCTGAAGTTCTCTCTATGATTCACATACGCCGACACACGCCATTACCTGCTGTGATTGTCCTGGTGAGTCATAGACACACACATGTCCCACTCAACGGTCACCTGTACTGATACTCCTGTTCAGCTGAACAAAACCGTTTGCAGCTATTTTGAAAGCTTCAAAATAAAAACATATTACTTATGAAACTGACTTTGTTCCTAAAAGGAAAAAAAATTAAAATAAAAAAATATACTAATAAAAAATACAAAATGTAAAAAAAAATTCTCAATAATAGTAATAATATGTATAGATATTTACACTATATATAAAATATTCAAAAGTACTATTAATATTATTAAAAACATAGTAACTTACTAACTGACATATGCATAAACATTATCTCGCATAAATTATATAACATATAACTTTTAACTTACTATATCAGTAATTTTCATGCCCGCACGCCTTTCTAAAAGTGCTCGTCTTTCTTTCAGTATCCGATCACACTACTGATCCTCTTCCTAGGGGACATCTACAGCCTGCTGAACTTCATGAGCTTCCTACGCTGGTTCTTTATCGGGGTGGCAGTGGTCGGCCTCATCTACATGCGATTCACACGCCCTGATATGCCACGACCTTTTAAGGTGACCCTTTTTTTCTGTTCTGACAGCCTGTTACCTTATGTCTAACGCATCTCTAATGCAAATTATTAGTTAAATATCTAGCGGTTAAGAAAATACGGTAGATTTAATTCTAAGGTGTAGGTTAGCAGAGGTGAGGCAAGAGTTGGAAAGCTAATGAGATCTCAGTTGTACTCTGTCACTTTGTTATGTTGTCCACTTAATTTTAAATTGCTTCAGGGGGCCTTTTCAGTAACTGGTAGTTACTAACTGTTGAAAATGTTGTGAAATAACCATGAACAAAATCATATCAAAATCAAGAAATGTTTTGATCCATGAGGAACCGCTCTCTTTTATGTCTTATATAAGTATTTTAATTTGTTGTGATGAAAAAGTATGCTAAACAAACTAGAACAGGTTGGGTTGGGTATAAACATGAAATTGAAATTCATGTTATGGCCATGGATCCTTTTTAGATAGGAAACTGAAGATTTTACAGATATCGCTGTCAAAACATGTTGTTTAAAGTGTCCCTATTATGGTTTTTCGAATATTCCTTTCATGCAGTGTGTAATATAGCCTAGCTGTTTGTGAATTTAAACGTTCTGCAAACTTCTAAAGTCGAAAGTGCACAATAAGTATATTGCTTTGTCTCACAATAAGTATATTGTATATTGTCGAAAAGAAAGAATCGACTCAGAACCCCCTAAACGAGTCGTCTATGAATCGAATCCCACTGCGTTCCGGTTCTACGTAACTAGAAAATACATTTGCATAATGCCCGCCTATGTTGTACGTTGTCCGCTTGCGAACAACTTGTCCCGCCCTCAAACATTTCATTTTACTGACGACGGCTACTCAAATCTCGTTCAACGCGGGATTCGTAAAACACTTGCTCTGGAAAGATGGGTAGGTACCCAGTTTATTGGATCAGCTTGCTCCTCAGAATCACAACCTGCAAGTATAAATAATTATTGATGCATATATTTTCTACCGGGTGTTTAAAATACGTAACTTTGTGTTGTATATTTTATATTTATATTGTTATTACTGTCTTACTGAAGTAGTTCTACAAAATAGCTGTGGGCCAACTATTACCTAAAACTGTCTCTATTAATGCAGACTCACTGTCAAGCTTCTGACAAGCGCTGTAAGCGGTAGACCAATCACATCAGACTGGGCCATCTGGCCAATCAGAGCAGAGCAGGCTCATGGAAAGGAGGGATTTAGAGAGACTGATTTATCTGACAAGTCATTTGAGAATCATTGAAAAATGTGGTGATGTACAATGTATATAATGAGAAAATGAAAGTGTTTTTTGTCCTTTGATGCATGTAAACCTGTTGTAGGAGACCTCCAGAACTAAATTAGAAACCTTTAAAATAGCATAATAGGGGCACTTTAAAGGAAATTAAAATTCCACTCAAGACGCTCCAAACCCATTTGATTGTCTTCTGCAACTCTTCAGTGGTGTACTCTTCAAAAAGGGAAAAAAAGCACCATCAAAATTATGAAAGTGGCCTACTCACTATATTCCAAGTCTTCTAAAGTCATATGATTTGAGGAACAGGCTTACATTATACAGTACAGACAGTCTCAACTGAAAAACACATGCAGTTTATTGCTCTTTCCAAACTCTATTGAACACCATACTTTTAATATCTCGTATCTCTGTATTTTTCTCTTTCACAGGTCCCTATTATAATCCCTGCTGTTTTCTCCTTCACCTGTTTCTTCATGGTCTTCTTTTCCCTATATTCGGATCCAATTAATACTGGGATTGGCTTTGCCATCTCTCTCACTGGCATCCCTGCATACTACATATTCATCTACACCGAAAGAAAACCCAAATGGTTCCAGAAATTGTCAGGTCAGAGGATTCATAAATGCAAATGGCAAAAGGCAACAGTGTAAAACTTCTGATTTTGCTTGAAAGTAATTTTTTGTCTAGTTACTCATGAATGATTATTATAATGACTTTGCCATGTCAATTTTTTATTATATGACTGGTGTTAAACTCTTGGAAGTATATTTTCTGGAGATGAATAAAAAGAACCTTATTATGCACAAACAATGGAACATATGGAAATTAATTCCATATAATTTCATCTAGAATATGGTCATTTCATAAAACATATGCTAATAATTAGTGAAGTTGGCTTATTAATGTTTGTTTCCCTTGTGTTTTTCAGACTCTGTGAACCGATCACTACAGATCATCCTACAGGTGGTTCCTGCAGAGCACTGACCTTTATCCTTTTTTTCTCTTTGCATGTATGTGTGGCTGTGTCTGTACAGTATCTGTAGTACTGTAGTTCTCAACTGGTGATGGGTCACGACCAAAGTCTGTTCTGATTGACAGAAGGGAGAAAACAATACTAAATCCAAATAATAAAATCAACTGAAGCAAAGCCAGTTGAGACCTATTTTAGTACATCCAAAATGAGCAAAAACAATCTCTGAAATGTCTCTGCCTCAGTCCACCTGAGAAAGAGATGCAACACTGTAATTTCAACATATTCATCTTCTAATGCTGTGAAGAACCTAACGTGAATGACATAAAGTCCATGCATATCACCTGGTGTTTTAGAACCGTGGCCACACATTCAATTTGCACTGCTATATCTTTATACACGTCAGTGTCACATACGCCATAAGTGATTCCACTCCATGAGGGGTGACTCAGACGGGATTTGGACATAATGTTACACTCTCCTCAATGGCTGAGGCATTTGAAATCTGTTATTCTGACATGACTGTACATGTAAACACTGAATAATGGCTATCTTGTAGAGTCTTGTCTGACCAATAGGTTACTTAGGACATATCACATACACTACAGTGATATTTCTGTATTACGCTACACTGGATAATCTGGTATTTTTATTGCCTATAGTGCTGTTTTATTGTACCATGCAGGAGAACTCCACAGTGCACTAATGTATGTTGATTATTGCTCCAGAATTGCCTTTTAACCATTTGACAACTTAAATACCCAATTCAGCTTGAAATTGTATTGTATTTATAATCAGTTTATTCCCAAACGAATTGCCAGTAATGATTTTGCACATTAACATTGTGTTTGAATACTGAATCACACACACACATATCCTAGTAGGACACCTGCCTACTTGATTATGTCTGTGTTCAATGAAATCAGTATTATGTTATACTATTATGACTGTTTTAGATAATTCTACATTGACTGGTATATTTTTGTACACATATTTTGTAAAACTATACTGACTGCTACAGTAGAAACAACTTTTGTAAAGCTATACCAGCAAACTTTGTATGACCAATTCTACCACATTAAATAAATCTATTTCCCTTTACCTCTGCTATTTTTTCAGAAAATGTTTCCATGATGATGTTGATATATACTATATATATATATACATACACCATGCGTATGTGTGTGCACAATTTATTCTGCATATTCGCAATAAAGTTTAGGTGTAAAATGCTCAATACATTGACATTGCAATTATAGATTAATTATAGATTACACTTCACTAAGCTTATGCAAGTCAAAATTTAACATGAGCAGTTCTTCCCTGCAAGAATTACAATCAAATCCCATTCAAAAACTCAGAAAGTGGTAATCTAGACCCTACGGTGTCCTGACATAACCTGACAGTGGTAAGAACGTATTGGTGAATAGTGGGCCGTAGATTGGACATGACAGGAAATATAATGTTAAAAGCAGAAATGTGTTCTTTTCACACTGTGAGGATTTTGATCAATGAACAGGTTTCACTTCACAGAATCTACTGTTGTAGAAAGAGACCAGTCAATGAAATAACAGTAGACATGTAAAACCCAACACACAGTGTTTGTGTGTGGGTAGATTGTTGGCATTGGAAGGGATCTAGGACCAGAATGATTGATCCATTCCACTAGAATGATTGCATTACTCCTCTAATACCTCAACCACTTACAGAGCCATCCTAAGAAGATGAGAATATAGTAAGAAAGAAAACAGAGATGGCTGAGGAAGAAAACATTACTTCACCCACAAAATCGTATCAACGCAAGTTCTTGTGTGTTATAGTCAGCAACAGTTTGTGTGTTTGTGTGTGTGTTGGCAGCACAAGGGGTCCCATTTCGCAGGCAACAAAGCTCAAATGACTTTGTGAATAAGTTGAAGCTGGTGAACCAGGATCGAGTGCCATGATCATGGCACTGGCCCAAAACACTAACACACACACACGCAAACACGCTCGAGTGAACATATCCCTGCCATTGTTGGGCAAATGCCCAGTACAACGTCAAGAGAAGGCCAGCTCCAGGGATGGGCATAATGCCATTAAAACGAGGAGGCGCATATCTGCACAAACCAGTTCATTCACACAGTCTGAAGTTGGAGGTATACAGCTCGGTTAGTAGAGTTATACATTAAAATATACACTTTTTATGGGATTTTAAGAGCAGGGAACCCCTAAAATCTTCACTGGAACTGAGAGCGAGGTCAGTGAGATCAATAAAGGGACAAAATGGGATGATTTGAAGGAATCCGAAGGGATTTTTTTAGCAAGTACACATGCAGAATGATGGAACGTGGAGATGGAATGTGTGTACTGAATCAAACAAATCTGGACCGGACAATATATAGAGATACATGGACTGAAACTATGGTGACAATTTTTTTTAAATGTTCCTTCATTTTTTTTATTTTTTTTATTTTTTTTATTTTTTTTTATGTGTGTAAATGTTTTAATATATTTTTAAAGATTAACTATTTTCATCTGTCGACAGACACACACACACACACACATATATATATATATAAATAAACAAACGTGTGTGTGTATATACATACACAAACACACACACACGTTTGTTTATTTATTTATATTATTTCTGAATATATATCCCTCATTCATTAACAAGCACATTCATCCCAAGAGTGCATCTGAAAAAATATAATATGTCAGCTTTTCAACCATTTTTCCGCTGTCTTTCTCCCATCAGTTACTTGTGCAGTTCCAGCTGCTGTCACATGGGGGCGATAATGTAAAGCTCAACAATCAAGCCTCCACACATGAAAGAGCTAAGAAGAGGTTGTGTACTGTGAGATCTCCATCGATCAGTTAGACACAGCAGCTGCTGCTCACAACAACAAATAACTTTGGGATCTATAATGCATTTTCTAATCCGTGCATCTGCACACTCGTTCATCTCCGTGATCGGCTTCACGTTGAAGATCAACAGCTCCTTCGGTCCCTCCAGACAGGGTCATGATTCTGCCTGACAATAAGACAGTGGAACTGATTTACACTTTCCTGTACTCTCTTTTAAGACCTCTGGTTTCCTTCACATTTCAGACACTTTTACAGCTAATAAACCATCCATCCAGGGCCGTACCACAGACATGAAGAGGGACATGTTGCTTCCAATATTCAGATTAGTGGTTAATCAAAGTGGGTTTTTCAATGACCACTTGATAAATCTTGAATTTTTGGTTACATCCTTCCTTCAATCCATCCATCCATCCAAACAGCCAAATAAAAATGCAGTTATCACTGCACAAGTGACCTACCATTTTGGACAGTGATCAAATGTACCAAAACATTTAGTTTTTCAAAGCTGACTCTCCAAAAGAAGAAGCCTGTTATTTGTAACTATGACAAAAGCAATCCTCCATAGTGGGTTTCTTGGAAGACTGGGATCTCATTTACATCAATTAAATAAATGGGACATGAAATGAGAGGAGCAAGGCCCACGTTACATTAGTTTGACAAACATGTCTTCCATGTGTAAAAATGCAAATGCATTCGTTATCTTGCACATATGTGACTATATATCTACCAACTTAAATAAGAATATTATGGTATTATGAGTGTTTCGTGACAGTATGAAAAGAGATGCAGGCCAGGTGACTAACCAATGATCACATGATCCATCCTGATCCATGCCCATACTGTTTGTGTAACAGAACTTGAGCCTTTCTGTCTCTGTCTGAGACTAAATTTACATTGTGAATGTCCATTTGTCTGTTCTATAAATCTGTGCATCTATGTGCATGTTTTTATGCTGTGACTGACAGACAAAGTCACCTAAATTACTTACACTCCATCTATTACAGAGTGATTCACGCCTCCCTGACATTTCATTAGCCTTGGGGTGTCTGTGTGTGCCTGTATGGTTTGTGATGGTGCAGATATATGCATGCGACTCATCCGATTGTCCCAACATAAAGTAAGAACATGTATATGTTATGCTTCTATTCATGACACTTCTCACACACAGACACACAGACACACACACACACACACACACACACACACACACACACACACACACACACACACACACACACACACACACCACTAGGTTTGACACCACCATGATATTACGTTTAAGCAAAGGAGGACTTACAAAGGAACCCAAACTCCATCAGAAACAACAAAAAACAAAGAAAGAAACACAACATAGCCTATATTTAGACCAATCTTCGCAGAATACCCAGGCTAACTTACATGTCAACTTCCCATGTGCTATACCTAACCTGTAGACCTTACGTCTTTTTACATATTAAATTATGGATCATGTTTATGTGCTTCCTTATTCACAAAAGGGTTTATTTGTGTGTTTGCAGGCTCATGTGTCCAGTGTAGCAGTGAATACTGCAGCTTGTGCATTATTTATATTGCATTATTATTTCTCCACGTTGCTTGTGCACAGCGGTGCTCATTTGTCATGACACAGAAAGTTTCTCTATTATCAGAGACATCCATACACGTATACAGTACATGCATGTGTGCACACGACAAACTTTACTCAAAAACTTGTTTAAGGAATACCACTATTCAGACACATCTGATGAAGTTTCATGGACAAATTCAGTAGTACCTTCATCTGAACTCAGTTTTCAGTTTGTGTGACAAACAAGGCAGACATTAACCAAACTGGGCTGTGCTGTTGTTGTATACTCACTGAGGAAAAAAAGAGGGGCAATCCTAAATGTCAAGAAAGGGAATCTACAAAGGAAAAGAGCTCTCAATGCATGTTGAAGTCAATATGAAACTTGCAAATGTGACAGAATGAAAAGGAGTCTATTTAAACAGAAAATACAACAACAGTACTAGTATATATCTATGGTGTTGTCCAATAAAGTGATGTCAAAGATCCATTTAAGAGATGTCAAAGATTTACAGGATCCATGAATAAACGAATCATCAACTAATAAAAGACAGACAGAATCATAACCAGACTGTGAATGTGAAACCAATGCTAGAAATATGAGACACATTTGTGTGAGTGTAGACAAAACAATCATGTGGAAGCCATGTGAAAACTATCTCTATGTGTCATCTATTAGAGTAATGCTACAGTTGGTAACTTCAGTACAAATACTCCCATCGTTTTCAGGATATTCAGAGAAATTCACGTACTTCTGCATTGTACATTAAATTGTATATTGTGCAAAGTTAATTTGTTTTAAACTATAATTTCTGAAGATATTCTCTCTCTCCACCCACCCCTCACCCTTAGGCAGTTGTCTACAGGGTGGACCGCAAAGTCTTCACCTGTCACCCTCATTTAGACTAAGCTCAACATGTCTATGGACCTTTAGCTATTATGGTCTGCTTGTGTATGTGTCACTATTCTTTTCTACTTTTTCTATTTCTCATGGATGACTAACTCAGAATGTGTGCATGAATATTAAAACAACTCCAATCAACATGTCTCTTTACATCTTATCCACACAATTCTCCACTGGTGGCACCAGATGTTGAGTTGGGACATCTGATATTCTGCATTCACACTGCTCTTCTGTGAGCCCAGCTTCAAAAATATCAACAATGACTTTTCCATTTGTGGCTTCAGTTTTCATTACTTTAGTATTTACTCAGTCGTATCGAAAAGGGATACACAAGTGCACAACGGTTATTGGCCTATTACTGGTCTTTAAAATGTATATTGGCCAATATTGCATACAAATATCAGCCACATTATTGGATATAAATTAGATATAAATAGTTAGATTACTTTTGCCATCATCTAAAACTCACTTAAAGTTAATATCTTTATAAACCCTAACAATTTAGTAACACCATTACTTGTAATTCTAAAAATAGTACCTAAATTCAATTGAAAAACATTGAAAACAATTTGTTTTAGTTTTTAGACAAATTTACATTTAGACAAATTAGTAAATAGTTTAAATTGGGCCTAACAATGAAAATAATGATAAGAATCAACCATTATTTTAATATTGGTGCATCCTTAGTATTGATTGGGCAAATAAGAGAGAAAATAATAATACATCTTTATAATAATCTGGTGTAAACACCTTGCAGAATAGTAAATCTGAAGGACTATAAAACATGACCTCATTTTCTTCTGACCAGGAATTTCCTCTTACAAACACCCACATTTTAAGAAAAAGCCACTAATTTACAAGTTCCTAAATTACATACTGCAACATCCATGACCTAAGTGAAGTAAAAGGGACTATGCAATGGATATAGGACGCCACATGGAGGGATCTAAATGATATCTCTCAACCCATCTCTTTTTTTTCTGTCTTTATCTTAGTAATTTGCTTTGGAAACGGTAGTTATACATAAATGACTGCTATTATTTTCGGTTTTGCTTTATTGTCTCACTGCAGAGAATCAGAACAGGATGATCAAAAACAGGGATAGACAACCTCTAGGACCTGATTAGGCATTAGGTAGCCAATAAAAGGTCTTAAAACTCAGCATTCTTAGATATGCTGTCCTAAGAGGTGAGCAACTCATTGTCTTCCATATTTAGCATCTAGGGCCATTTGTTTCCCAAGGCCGTTGCAAAGCATAGATCAGCAAATCTCGGTAATATTTGGTGTACATCACAAACTATAATGGACTTCAGTGATACATTTAAGGTGAAGTTGTTTGAAATAATTTCAGACTGGACAAAGGCCCCCTGAGATCGGTTTCTTAAGATGATGAAGTGCATCGTCTACTGTCTTCACCGAGTGATGAGGATAGCACTATAAATCTTCATTAAAACCTGTCTCTTGTTTTGACAGCCTGTGCAGGTTTTGCATCTTCATAACTGCAATGGGAATGTTGTAGAATAAGTGATGTCCTGCCAGTAGATATCTGCTTGATCTATAACAATGTTAATTTTGTATAATTAATCATATATATAAAAATAAAAAAACATATGGATGGAGCGCAACAGTATATTCAAGAATGCAGGAGTCTCGAAAATGCATTTTTTCAAGGTTTGACACAGCATCTTAAAAAGTAGTGCTCATGGCATGGAGGACTGAAAAACAACGTCAAAGATGTCCGTCTACATGTGTACTAGGGCTTAGCCTGATAATACCAGACTCTGCTACTTCACTTTGCTTCGTAGACAGAGTCTGGAATTGCATAATAGAGAAGTGTTTTCTCTCTCGCTAGGGGGCGCTTGTCTGAAGTTTAAAATCATTGGTTACCCGTAAGCCAATCAGATAAGTTTAGTTATGACGTATGTTATGCGCCTGTACAGCCGCATCGAACCACAGACATCATGCATCGAACTCAAATCTATGATCGAACTTCCACTGTAAACCTGCTGTAAACACATGATGATGCGAGCGAAATACCGGAGTGAACATGGCTGTAAACGACTTTTGCAGATTATGCGAAGTTAATCTACGCATCCACGGTACAATCACGGCCTCTAAACATATTTTTGACAGAGTGAAACAAGAAAATATTTGTAGCCAACTCTCAAATTTAGGATTAGATCTTTTAAACACAGCTCTTTGTTCCTCACGAGTCTGTTGGAAATGCTGCAACTTAATTTCAAGATTAGAGCATTACCAGGGCCGCATTAAGACCTCACTGGGCCCCGGGGCTACGAGTCCATCTTCTACTTTTGTCGCTCGAGTTGTCTTCGCTGATACGGAGAATGGCGGCGAATACACAAACCTGCCAGACATAGCCAGGTGAGGTGAACGCGCATGACGTCACGCCCAGTCTCAAATTCTGTCCTGAATCCCTCTTATTTATTTTACTGTACAGGATTATAGAGGCAATCGCAGTGATCAGAGAAGGGCTCATTCAGCCCATCAGGCAATTGTTTAAGCATGTATGGGTTAGAAAAACCGGTATTTTTAACATGAAATGTTGCGCAATGCACCTTTAATAACTTCAACCTTGAATAAATTATACAAAAATGTTCCATGATCTGTATCATGTTTCATGATACTTTATGCATTGCAACAAATCGATTGACAGTCCTAATAAAGCCTATCCATACACATCCTCAAGACTCTCATACAAATACAGATTTAAATTTATGACAGAAGTACAATTCCCTCTTTTAAGACTCAGTATTCCATACACGGCTCGCCACAGGCATCTATTCCTCTCAGCAAAATAAAATACTGCAGACACACCTCCTAACGAGATCACTGAAATAAATACAGATTCTTTGTGAAACCGTGAATGTGTGTATGCTTACAGATTCATTCTCTCCACAGATAGAATGTGATGGACATGATAAACAAGGTTTATGTTTATCAGAGGTCATTAAAGCCCCTCAGGCCTCATTTCAGATGATGTGCGATCTGTCACGTGTGTCTGTGTGTGTTTTACTGTGACATATAGATGAAGATGTGCAGGGATAGATTTGCTCACTCGGGTTATTTGTTTGAATGGATTAAATGACAGATTCAGAATTGATATTACTATGCTGATGACCTCTGGAAAATGAGAAAAGATATCAGTGCAGAGATTCTTACTTTCATGGAGCACACACACACACACACACACACACACACACACACACACACACACACACACACACACACACACACACACACACAACACACCCCGTTCCAATGAACTGCAGTAGCCAAGGCGACTTCTATTGTATATATCTATACCCGCCCGCGCTCTCAGATCACTTGGACGTGGCTGTGTTCAAGAGGTAAAAACTATATAAATACTGTTCGTTTTCTCACACAAACTGCTCGTTTCGTGTCTTAGGCCATCAGTGTGTACTTACGATGGGGAATTGTTTAATTTGGACGATGGGGAATTGTTTTAATTTGGACTCTGTGCATGCTCTTTGAGATAATGACCATAGACCTGCATTATATGACTGACAGACATGAACGGTTTGACCTAAAAATATGAAAATTGAAACTACTGCGGAAAAAAAGATACCTACATCTTGGATGCCCTTGAGGTAAGCTAAAACATACCAAAAATTAATTTCAAAGTGAACTATCCCTTTAAGATACTATATCTTTATACATGTACAGAAATTAGATTATACTATTTAATTTGGCAATAAAATCCGCACTTAATAGGCACAAAAATTATGAAGCATCTAAAGTCATAGCATTGACGTTTTGCAGCTAATGAAAAAAAATTATAATTATAACTGAGTCTGACAAATGGCATCTTTTTATACTTATATATTGCTTCAAAATATGAATTGTTCATTTTATTGGTGAATCATATACTTGAACTGTGACAAATGATTCACTAAAATGAAAACTGCAGCCACAATAAAAAGGGAAACACCACTACTTGTTGGAAAATGTAGCTTGTTAATGAGGAAAAGAGAGCTGAGCTCTCTCGGCCACCATAGAAAAAAAGCATCACTACTGCTGTACTTGAAATCGCCCCCCTATATCGCCCCCCTCATTCACTATTCCCTAATCCCTACATTACTCCACTAATATAGTCCACTTGAAGGAGTGAATTTAGACACTGAGTGCACTGGAAGGGCTGCCGCTTTTGTATAGTTTGTGCCTGCTGTTTAATAATCATTTCAAACGTAGCAAACTTGCATGCTCCAGTAGTAATGAAAAGATTTATCTTATACTTGGTCATGAAACTATCATGTCCTGTATAAACCTTAATTAAACAATTTAATAATCAATTAAAAAGTATTTTTTACTTGTATGATATTACGCTGTAGCCTACATAGCCACATTGGACCAGTGGTTTGGAAAATGGATGCACCATCACTGGTGATCAATTTAATGCATCCTTGCTGAATAAAAGTATCAATTTCTTTAAAAAAATGACCCCAAACTTTTGAACAGTATTGTACACTACTTCCCTTTCTTACATGCAATCTAACAATCTTTTTAATCATTCTGATACCCTTGAAACCAACTGCTAAATGGTCTGAAAGTGTTGTGTTTATGCACAATTTAACTGTGACAATGCAAGCAGTTTCAATGGAGCTGTGTGAAATATCACCTCTAGCCTGCATCATCTCAACTATGCAGGACAAAATCTCCAGCTGACGTGTCATGCCCTGTTATTTATATAACGTAAACACTGACTCAGCGGCTACTTTTTTGGACAACAAGTTCACTAGCAAAACAGAATATGCCCTAAAATAATATGTAGATGTATTTTCTAATCACATATTATTAACTCACTGCTGCATAATTCTGTGTAATCATAGGTAGACCATACAACCAGACATCAGGAGACTTCCCTGAAAAGAAAAATCCAAGGAAAAGGAAATCCAAGGTCATCAGAAAATGTTATGTCTGCTGTCTGCGTTTGACTTTCTGACCTTGTACTTGCACTCAAAAGTGAAAAGTGTGAGGGTGAAAAAAAACTCTGAACACAGATATAAAATTAACCTTCCCAAAAGGACCACTCAGTGACAAGCAGTCCTGGAATCTAGTCATAACCTTCACAAGTTGAGAGGGCGAATCCAACGCTGAGTGGAATGCGCAGAATGTGTCACTTTTGAGGGGTCACTGCTCATATGGCCAAATGTGGCCGCTTCCTGTCTCAACTGAAGTGAAATACAACACTGTGAAAACATTGCAAGCGAGAACATTCTTTAAATTGCACTACAGTTAGACAAGGTCATTGGTTTTTACCACTGCTGTGAAAACTAAATTTCTCTTCTATTAAATACATAATCTGTCCTTCAGAGAGGAGCTGCAGCGATAATTTGGAATTCAGTTAAATTACGCATATTTGGAGAACTCTAAAATCAACAATGAATTTTGACAAATCAGATAAAACACTAGTATGACCGAAAAGCATTGAAAGGAATTATTTGGTTTATTTGGTGCATATTTGGGAGCAGATAAAAATGCTGCATAGTTTAATAGTCAATCACCTTTATTTATATAGCGCTTTTTACAATACAGATTGTATCAAAGCAGCTTCACAGTGATAACATGAAAATAATACAACAAAGTTTGTTTCTAGAAGAAAATTGTGTCATCATCCACCTTAAGTATTAAATTGATCAATAATATTGTTGAATATTAAATGTCCCCAACCAGTGGCGGATTTAGCAAATTGGGGGCCCAAGGCGAAAGTATGTATATGGCCCCCCCATTCGATCTTTAAAAGAGAACGAAAAATTGTTTTACCGACTGAATGGTGGATAGGCAGGTAAAGCTAATCTACGGGGAAGTAAAGGTTGGAGAGGAG
>FLSR01000419.1:0-47634 GCA_900092035.1 Leuciscus waleckii
GATTGAAGCTAAAACATTTCTGTACATTGGGTAAATGTTTAGCTTTGTACAGAGAGACTTAACCATTTCTGAACAGAAATAATCTTATGCTAATCTACAGTAAAATCGTTTGGAATGCTTGATTTCATTTAGGTTGAAATTATGAATGCAATATGTCATATATAAATTCTGTGTAGAATGATCTGGGTTAAATAAAGAATAACAGGTTAATTTAAAAGTAAATGGGTCTAAAAGTAGAGCTGGCTTTCTGGTTATTCAATGCCCGATTTACACTGTTTACCTGGGTTGATAAATAATGAAGTAATGGTTAATCTATGTGTAAAATATACTTTCCCCTTTGCCTGATGTACTTTGTTGTGCTTTATTGTATTTGATGGGAAATATTGAACTTCATGTAATTTGTTTTATTTGTTGTATGTTTAAAGGTTTTTCACCTTCCTTCTTTACTGGTCAAATAAATTGAAGAACGAGTGAAATCCTGAGTCTGATCAAGTACTTCCCTTTTCAAGAGTGGGAAGCCATGATGTTTTAAATACACTTGACAGTGAAAAACCGCCGTGACCAGTGACCAGCGAAGATTCCGCTTGCGGCCACAACCGGGAGGGAAGACACTCCACCTGGGGGCCTGAAGGATAAAGCTGCTGTTCGTCAATTGAAGAGAACAATATGGCAAAGTCACTTGATGATTTGAAAGTGGAGAGGACCACTGCTAAGAGACTTTTCTCCCGTCTTGCCAATAGCATTACGAGGACCCACACAGAGATGTCTGCAGAGGAGTTAAAAGAGAACTTCAAGAAGCTTACACTAGAGAGCTCCAGAGTTATGGAGGCAAACGAAGAGATAGAAGCCGCTTACATGGCAGAGTCCAATGCAGCTACTGCAGAGGAGCTGGGTGACTTACTTAGAGCCGACATAGAAAAGATGGAGGAATATTTTAAGCAGAAGACTAAAGAAGTTAAACTCCTAATTCGAGAGACACTCTGGGTCGTATATGGAGAAAAATAACTATCCCTAGCTCTACATTGCAGAGAGTGAGTGCAAGAATGTCTCCTCCACCCAGCTAGACGTAACTCTGGAGGTTTATGAGTTCATGCTGACCCACTTAGAGAAGTTGGTGCTCAAGGCAAAGGAAGCGCACCAAAACTGGAACCGCTGGGCTTCGCCAGCCGAGCAAGGAGACGCTGATGGCCGCCTAAGAGCACTTGAGGTGCACTTTCCCCAGCTGGTGTCGCGGAAGGCCGCCTTCATCAAAGCAGCAAGGATAAAACCAGACACTGAAGAACCCCCAGGTTGCCATTTAGCTCCAATGGCAGCGATAAAGCTGAAAGCCACAGCTCTACCAAAGTTTGCCGGTAACCAGAGAGGCTACTACAGATGGAGGCAAGAATGGGAGGCTCTGCAGAGACAAGGTGAACCAACCGGCTCCAAAGAGGTGAAGAAATTTCAACTACTCGATAGCCTTGATGAGAAGGTGGCCAGAGATGTATGCCTGTCAACATACAACTCATCAGATGAGATCTTCCGAATCCTGGAGAACCGGTTTGGGAACCAAGCCACCATCGCTCTCGAGATCATCGAGGAGCTACAAGCAACTCCGCCAGCCAAGAAAAGTCATAGAGCTCATCCAAACTGTGGAAAAGGCCCTTTATGATTTGAGTGATCTGGATAATGTAGATGCCATAAAGAACCCGATAGTGACTAAATCCATCGAGGGCAAGCTCCCAGAAACTCTGAAGAAAGACTGGCTCACCTATGCTGCTGATGAGAGAAACGCTGTTAACCGTCGGAACCGTTTCGACAAGCTTATCACGTACCTGAAATCACAAGAATCCATATATGAACAACTAGATCAGCAGAAAGATGTCGTCGAACCCGCCAAGGAGAAGACCAAGTCTCTCAAGTATGCCAGAACAAAGACAACCAAGACCAGCAGTGAAATAGCAGGCTGCATCATTTGCGGTGACCCAAAGCACAGAAAGAAACTATATTTCTGCAGAAAGTTTAGGGCTAACCTAAAGCCAGCGGAGAAGAGGGACGCAGCGCAAAATCAGTGCCTGCAAGAGATGCCTCGAAGTCCACAACTACTACTGCAGGAAAACTACTTACCTGTGCGGGAATCCAGAGTGCAAAGACCAACACCACTTTCTTCTCTGTCCAGTTGCCAGATCCCAGCCTCAAAGAACACCCAAGTCCAGTCCAGTGGGAACTGAGGACAAAAGATACACTGAAATCCAAGAAAAGTTCCTCTCCAAACTTACACCGGAGCTGGCACAGCAATGTCAAGACGCCTTCTGCAACGTAGCATCCAGGGCATACAACTCCACTGTAGCTGAAAGAGGTCTTCTGGAGGACAACTGCTTAAAGGAGTACCCAGTGATCCTAATGCTCCTTGACGTCACTGCTAACAATGGACAAAGAATAGGGACCCTCATTGATTTGGCATCAGACACGAACTACATAACACACAGAGCTGCGAGCAAGTTGAACCTGAGAAGTGAAGATGTGACACTGGTGGTTTTAGTGCATTGGAGGGATGAAAGTGTCTGTCGCAACCAAGCGTTACCTCCTCAGGATACGTGTTAGCACCCCCAGAGGGACCCTCAAGGCACATCAATTGATCTGCTATGGACTTGATAAAATTGCGGAAGTTCACAGGCATGTTCCAGCCGTCAAGTTACAGAAGATATTCCCGGATGTTTCCCTCAAAGACCTTGCAAGACCGAGGGAAATACAACTCCTGATCAGCCACAAAGAAGGGCAGCTGGTACCCCAGAAAGTTCGTTCTGTCTGTGACCTGGTGCTCTGGGACGGCCCGCTCGGCAAGACCATCGGAGGCATGCACCCGGACCTCTTTGAAGAAGTAACATTAATGGCTCATACGTCAAAGACGCACTTTGCAAGATCCATGAGGACCGCAGCAGTCAAATACACTGAACTCACCTGTAAAAATCCAGTCTCTTGCCAGTCTCCCGACCATCCCAGCTGCCAGTCTCCCGACCATCCCAGCACCCAGTCCAATACAGCCACTAGTAGCAGAGACTTTCTGAAATGGTGGAAATGGGAAGCTCGGAGCCGCTTGTGAGCCGAGATGTGGAGGATGTCACTGCGGGAATTGCCAACCCGGGGGGAAAGAAATGACGTTGGCTGAAGAAAGAGAGATGGAGATGGTGAGAGATGGCTTGACGTATGTGAAAAGGGATCATCACTGCCCTGAACCACACTGGCACGCCAAGTATCCATGGACAGAGGATCCAGCATCTCTCCCCAGCAACAGGAGAGCGGTTGAAGCCACATTCCACAGAACGGAGAAGCAGCTGGCAAAGGAACCCGAGTGGAAAATGGCCTATGCTTCACAAGTCCATAAAATGGTTAATCGCGAAGCTGCAGTGAAGCTGTCCAAAGAAGTTCTGCAGAGCTGGACGGGGCCAGTGTGGTACATAAGTCACCTGATTGCACTAAATCCACATTCAGTCTCCACCCCAGTGAGGCTAGTGTGGAACAGCAGCCAGACGTACAGAGGCCTTAGCTTGAACGACATACTGATCAAAGGTCCGGACGTCCTGAATCCGATCAGAGCCGTCCTGCTGAGGTTCCGAGCTGGTGATTTGCTGCCCTTGGTGACATCCGCAAGATGTACAACTCTTTTTGGCTGAAAGAAAGAGAGGTCCACCTGCAAAGGTTCCTGTGGCGCGATACTGAAGATGCAGAGATAGAGGATTTCGCCATAACAAGAGTCAACATCGGAGACAAACCTGCTGGTTGCATAGCCCAAGTCGCCATGCGAGAGACCGCCAACTTACCTCCATTCAGCCACTTCAAAGAAGAGAAACGTGTGCTGGAGGAAGACGCATATGTCAATGACATCCTAACCTCTCACAACGACCTTGACCACCTGAAACTCCTCACGTCTAACATCGAGCAGATCCTTAAAGCAGGAGGATTCTTCATGAAGCCATGGGTCTACTCTGATCAAAGTGGGAGGAAAGGGCAGAGAGGTGAGAAGATGGAGTCAAAGACCGTGATCCTGCCGAACCAGCTGACTGAAGAGGATAACAAAGCCCTTGGCCTCGGTTACACCATTGAAGCGATAGTTACACGTCATGGTTGCAGTGAACTAGGGCCGCAACGACGCGTCGACGTCATCGATTACGTCGACTATGAAAATACGTTGACACGCATGAAATGCGTCGATGCGTCACATTAATTATTTACGTTTAAATATCGAGTAATGGCGGCTTCTGCTCCCTCTCATGGTAAAAATGACAGACCACGATCATCCCAAATATGGGAATACTTTAAACTACGGCCGAACAGAAAGGTGCTTTGTTCACTATGCAAACTATGCCCCATTCGGCGACGATAAAATGGTCTTTAATTTATAACTTAAACTTAAATCTGTTAACGAAGCTTTCAGTGCATTTGCCAGTTTTTAAAAGTTGTGTATGCACATGTAGACTAGAGACCTGCACTCCCGCGGGACCCACGATCTGATGGCCGAGTGCGGCGCGGGAATATTGATCTGATGGCCGAGTGCGGGCGGTAATGCACTCGTGTGTACTGGTTGCGGGAGAATAAAACGATTCGCGGGACTCCCGCAAAATAGAATTATCTATAAATTGAACATCTAAAAACTAATAAATTGTCATTCATCTGTTGCACAAAAGCAACAAGAACAACTAAAACAAAATAGAAACGATTTACAGGCCAGAGTCTCTATCTATTTATAACATGTTTGCAGCGTTGAACAATGTAGCCAATCACAGACATATGTGTTGATTTCTTGAACGCCAATCACATGCATTTATCTTGCCAGTGACTTGTGACCCAAGCTACGACTTGACTTGACTTGCTTGACATAAAGCAGTGACTTGACTTGACTTGCTTTTCACAAAATTGACTTGGACTTGCTTGAGACTTGAAGGTTAAAGACTTGAGACTTGCTTGTGACTTGCACATGTTTGACTTACTCCCACCTCTGCCACCAGAGCTCTCCAGAGCTTTCTCACACTGTCATGAGTCTCAGTCAGTCCCTCTCTGCTGCTTCTCATCTCCCAGGTGGCTTTATAAGGTCTCTCCAAGCCAATTACTGAAACAAGACACTTGACCCACTTACACTGCGCTTGTCTCCCAATTCTCTCTCCCGTCACAGACCTCGCTGAAACAACACTCTTATATCAAAAAAAGATGAATGTACATATTATCAAGTTACATAATGTGTTATATGAATCATGGTCATAATGATTTATGTCTATTTAGCGCCAAATCAAACCGACAGCTCAGAATGTAAATCATTATTGTATGTGATTTGAGGTAAATCAAGAAAACATTTTTTATGAACTTGGCTCAATAAAATAAGAAATCCACTGAATTGCAGCTTTAACAGCAAAGAACCGAAAGTGTGTGGCATTATAAGCAGATTATGAATTACGTGACACCAGGCCAGTGATATTCAGTGCTTTAATTACACATTTATTTCATCCTTTTTTAACAGGTTAAGCTGCCATGGCAACTGGGAAAACTTTCCTCACTATCCTTTATCTGCTTATATACAGCTGTTTCTGCACAGCTGGCATTGACGTCTCACAAGTCAATCAATTGGAGAAGGGCTTGACAATGTCTAAAGAATTTCTCCAAGGTCTCAATGATGTGGGTGAAATTATAAAAAAAAAAACAGAAGATACAACACGTGAATCACTCGTCAAAGTCCTCAAAGTCTTTGGTTCTCTTGGCAAAGTTGCAGCATATTTTGGCTTTATAGGGGCATTAATTAGCTTCATCTTGGCATTCATTCCACAATTGAATCCAATGTTTGAGTTCATGAAGGAAAATTTGCAGAGGTCAACCGTAAACTCGACTCGCTCTCCCTTCAAATTTCAACCCTGCAAACAGAAATGGAATGGAAAAGCTATGCAAGCAGCTATGGCAAAGATGAGAACGTGATCAAGAACTCCTGGGCCAAGTTAACAGAATTCATAAAGAGCGCTCCTCTTGCCTCCACACAGGAAGAGAAGACCAGACTGGCTGAGAGGTTCACCACTTTCTATGAAAACACTGGCACAGAGAACAGTGTTGCTAATTTCTACAGATACATCACTGAGAACAATCCTGTCAGCTTGAATAAGAATCTCTTACAACTTATCATTGAGAAATCCAATGGTGATTTTGATGTCCTGGTGCAATACTCCAGCTACTTCACCACTCTGATGGTTTCAGGACTAAAGTTAAATGTGTTTTATTACAAACTAAAGGGCTATGGAGGTGAAGTAAAGGCACAAGAAGCAGTCACACAACTATCCAACACTTTATCAGCCATACAGGATGCCTTGATTGAGTGTGCTGATGGCTTTGAGAAATGGGCTCACAAGGACGCTGTGAAACTTAGCATTCAACCATTCTCAGATACTAAAATGCTTGCTACAGATATTAAGAATCATTTGGAGAGCAAGTTCCACTGGTTCAAATGGATAGTAATTGCCCACTAAACGATGTTAAAAATGAGTTTACCTTTGGCCAGTCAATTAACTTGAATGCTCAAGAAAAGACATCAGTTTACATAATTCATCAAGAAAAGGGCTCTGCTGTTGATCAAAACACTAAGGGCAATATTAAATCCAGTTTGCAAACAGAAATGGCAAGTTTGAGCATTACCCTGCAGTGTTTAACAATGAAGGAAGAGCTGCTCCACAGGTTCGGTGCTAAAGTTACCAGCCAAATACAGTTTCTTCATGCTGTTACAAAACCATCAGATTATGCACAGACAGATGTGGCAGATATTGAGCTGAACTGTCAATATCTTTATCCTATCAGAGACTTTAAAATCTTCCTCAGAGGAATTATTGTGGTAAAGCTCCCTGCTCAGATGTGAATTGTAAGAATGGAGAATGTAAACCCATCAAGGACACCACACAAGGATTCTGTAAGTGCCATAAGATGTTCCACGGTCCGGCGTGTGATGAAAACATCCAAAATATGATTGACTATGCCGCTCTCGAAGGTGAAATCGATGGTATGATCTATCAACCAGTCCCTGATCTGACAGCAATTTATTTCAGTGTCAAGGAGCTGAAGGACTTCACTAAAGAAATAGTTGAGTCTGTTCGACATGACATCCAGTGGACACAAATCTTTGTAAAATACAGCAATGTGATTCAGAAGTTTCGCTACATGAACACATTACATTCATATCTTAAAACCGGTACAATAACCCAACGCCACTATGTTTCTGAAGTTGGAGATCTGTTCACAGGGGGACACCCTTTTCAACTTTATCTCAGAAACTTTCACCACATGATGATGGGCTCTGGATTTGGAGACAAACACAATATTTTAGAAATGTTTCGCAAGTCACTGGTCCAGGACCCACAAAGTCAGTCTGGAGAGCCAGTAGAGTGCACAAAATACTACAGTGATCAGATTGATTATTTTGTGCGCTACATGTTTGCTCTTGAAAAGGAAGCTGTTTTAGCTTGGTCGAAATATCTACTGGTCACTGGAAAATCAGAAACATTGTTTTTGTTCAGAAGTTTTTTCAGGACTATGTCTCACAGCAGTGGAAACTCTTCAATAAAAATGGATGTGGCCCTCTAAAGGCCGGGGATCTTCAGAACAGCCACTGCGAGAAGCTCTACCACAGCACAGCCCAGCAGCGGGTGAAACTGAAATGTGGTGGATCATACAAGCCCTCACCCGAGATCGTGGTGTGCTCTGGAGGACAGTGGAGTGCCTCACCTGTGTGCTACGAGGAGCAGGTAAACGGGGAATTCAAGTGCTTTTTTGGAGGTGGAGCCACTTTCTGTGTGGCCACGTGTTCATCTGGCTGGGGCTCTGCCACACACCCTGACCCAGGAAGTTACGACTGCTTACAGCCGCCTGTCCATCCTTCATACCAAAAAAGTGTAACAACTGCACAAAAGACAGCGTTTGTAAGGACAATGAGGTCTGCACTAAATACCTTGGCACTTGTCGTGACGTGTGCCTGGCTCAACCCTGCGGAGTGAACGCCAAATGCTCCTCCTCCTCCAATCACGACAGGAGCTGCACCTGTAAGAGCCCGTGGAAAGGAAACCCATACAGCGGCTGCAGGAGTCAGGACCTCCAGTGGGTTAAGGACAGTGAAGCGTACATCGGTAAGAAACTCTTTTATGTTACATAATCTCACATTAGATTAGACTGATTCCTAATTTTAATGCGCTTGCTTAATTTTTAATGTCCATGCTTTCAAATTAATGTACAGCATCACAAAATCATTAAACACTATAGAAAGTGTAATCAATAGTAAAACAACACTGCTGCACACAGCACTCACAGAAAAAGTGATTTTTAATCATTCACGCACAAGACTAAACACTGTTTTCTGTGCATTGTTAAAATATCCTCATAAACGCATGTGTAACAGTATATTGGATCTGTGTAACTCTTAAAGTGACAGCAGCTGATATTGCTGCTGCCCTCTCTATAATATTAATTAAACAACAAAAGACTCACTCAATTCACTCTCAGTTTTTTTAACTATATTTGTATATTATATAGTTACTGTATATTTTTCATAAAGTGCAGTTTTGTTTTTACATTTGATTACTTTTTCTGTACCTGAAAAACCACTGTCAAATATTTCAATTGTATCTTTGTTCAGTTGCATTTATTTGTGCGATTGCACATTTTTATATTTGTTCCTTTTTTTTTAGTGTTTACTTGTCTTTAATAATGCTTGAAATTTATATTAGTTCAGCTAGTTGTTTTTATGGAATTTTGCGAGAGGTGAGTATCAAACGTAAACAGTTTATTGACCGATGGTAAATGAGGGTAGATGCTGAAAATAAACAACAATCAGAGTGAAGTAAGAGTTAATGAGTCCAAACAGGGTAGGAGCACCACACTCACCTTTGAATCCTGTTGTGTTCAATATTAATAATAATAATAATAATAATAATAATAATTATTCTTATCTTTGCAGAGATAAAAATTGAATGGATCATTGACTTAATCAAGTATTCCATTCCAATCCCTGCTATGCGGAAAGGTAAGTAGCATTTAGCAGTTTGGGTAGTCTAAGTCATAAACATAGACAATATTTTGCAGTCCTAGGCCTCGTTTACACTGAAGGTCTTGATGCCCAACTCTGATTTCTTGCCTAAATCCATTTGTTTGACCGTCTGTTTACACGTTCTTTCAATTGTGACCCATATCCGATTCATGTGTTTACACTAGCTAGTTAGTGTTTACCATACTATCTGAAACATTGTGCATGCACCTTACACTAGCCAACATGGACGAACGCGAAAAATGCTTGATGCTAGCTCTGCGATATATGCGAAGTTCGCCAAACATCATCATGATTTTGAGGTGGGAGAGGAGGAAAAGGTCCATCATTGCAGCTTCCGCATATGCTTCAGTTATTGTGTGCGTGAGAGATCTCAGGACTGGTGGGAGCATACAGTATATTGTGGCCGCAGTGGGTCTGAAATTTTAGGATGAGTGAGCCAACCTTATGGCTTGTTATGTCAACGTTTGTCCACGGCGTACACAGCGTTTCGTCGGGCCATCCCTTGCAGATGCACGTCGGGGTTGGTCCCGTCATTAAACCGCGGAGATGTAGCCTACAGAATACATTGCCTCATAAAATCCGCACTGCTTGTTTATATGACAGTCGCATTGGCACATATCTTATTTATTTCCACTTATGAATAAGGCCTGAAACGGATCTCGTAATATCCAAATGCATGCGTTTTTGTCCCGTTTACATGGTCATAGAACATATCCTATCTGTGTCACATGTGAGCAAAAAAAATCGGATTTTAACCACATTTTCACTGACAGTGTAAACAAGGCCCTAGTAAGCTACGGGACCAGACAATATCTGTTGCTGTGTCCCAGTTCACTTACTTGTACCATGTCCTTAGAGTATGTACTCTTTTGTGAAGAGAAACTACAAGCTTTTGAGTGTGTAACAGAAGAGTAGACAAACTTAGGGACGTACATGTACTACTTCGTCATCATTAACGGACAGCTGCAGATGGGGATGATGGCAGACAGGTGTGTTGATTGTGAAGTGAATGCAGGTGGTGATATCCAGGGAGGATTGTGGGAAAGGTAGTGCACAGTTGTGACAGACATGGTTACTGGTGATCCTGATATTCATCTAGAATGAAATGTTTTGCTGTAAGACTTGGAATAAATGTGAATATAATTATTATTATAATTTTTTACCTTATTGGAATACCTAGTTGTGAAATTCATCTTAATGCCCAGCCTAAGTCATCAGCATTGTATCTTCAAGCTAGAAAAAGCTCAAATCATTAGACTTGATTAACCCATAAATCCTTATGGTTTACAGATGCTGTCCGTTCTAAAACCCGTCTTGCGGTATGCAAAGCAATCGGACCAGACGGTGGATGGCACAGTGGATTTGTAGATGATCAGCGCTGCCATTATGAACTTGACTGGAGAAGTTATCATGCTGATAGCTATGAGGTAATTCAGTGCAGTACATAATATTCAAAACACTACAGATAACAAATACATACAGGACAGTTAACAGACTGTAGTCAAGGAGAGGACGCCTCTCCTATTCTTCAGAAATTACTGTATTATTCTGCAGGTTCTGGTTGATCCGTGTGGAGGAAGTGGTTGGAAATGGATGGATGGGGAACAAGAAAACATGGTCTTGTATGATGAATCAAGGAGGTTTCCGGGAGTCAAATTCTACGTGTGTAGGTTAGTGCCAATTCAAATACAATACATAGTACTGGTAAACTTTATAATACCTATACTGTAATAAAATATTTACAAATCATTTGCAACTAGATAATTTTTTCATAAACTGTAGTTAATACATTAATGGACTATACGTAACCGGTGGCTTGCGACGCCCAGCGTGATACACAGCCAGCAACACCAGTTATGAAACTTTATTCTACATTGTGCACTTTTGTGAGTTAGACATGGGACAGCAGGTGGCAGTTTCACTGGATCTTTTTACTCCTGGGGCCCGTTCTTTGTACGTTGCTTATTACATCCGAGATCAAATGACACATCCAAGATGATATCATCATGCTAATCATGATCTGACTAACTCGGTTCTTCGAACACACTTGCCGGATATGATTAGTATCGCTGGATTGAGTTATCTGAGATAATTGCGCGTTCATGCGCTGGTTGAAAAGGGGATATGTATCGATAGTAGAAACATTGATCAGCAATGCTGCTATTGGCTGTTCAGCGTGGCCAAAGAGCGCGCTCAGTTTTTCTCCTCAGCAGAGCAAGATAGTCGAAGTTTATTCAGAATTTTAATGTTTAATCAAAACGCCAGGGAACACCTCAAAGTCTGCAAAAGCCAGGAGAGAGGGCTGGCAAAAAGTAGCAGACAATTTAAATCCGTTAGAAGTGGCCATGTTAGATGTTTTTTATCACTTAATAGCCTATATTTTTGTATTTTAATAATTGCATAATAACTTTGTTCATTGTAATGTCAGAGTCACCACACTAGAACATGGGAACAAATAAAAGTGAAGTACAAAAATATTCTACATAATGGTAATTTTTAGTTATATTATAGTCTCTTTTATAAAAGGCACTGTTAAATAAATGGTTGCTGTTTATAAAAGCAACCAAGAAAAAGGCAAAAAAAAAAAAAAAAGATCTTACACACACCACTTTCGTGCTCTCCGTCTTTTCTTCCTTTTCTGTACTAAGTATAGCAGACAAAGCAGTTCTTCCTCATGCATTGACGTCGCCATTTTGCTACTGTCCCAGCCGATCTACTGCGCATGCGTTGAACGCGTTCACAGAGCGGACCTCAGCAGAAAGTATAAATACAAGTAGTCCACGTCCGAGCTGTGTGCAGCTGTCATGTACGCGTCCAAACTGGAGTATAACAGAGGCTTTAGTCACCATACCCACAGCACTAGACTGTCTGGTCTCGTCATTCCACACTGGAAGACTCACCTGACTCTCCATTGTTGATACTTACCTCTGTATGCCATTCTTCTACCGAAGTCCTGATCCAGTCTGCCTTCTGTCCAGATCTTCATCATCTACAACCAAAAACCAGATAGGAAACTCAGCCAAGTCAACCAACAGTACTCTACTTTAATCTTCAACCACTCACCTGTTCTTCTGCTGAATAACATATTATGTTCAATAAATCCTGTTTACAATACCTGTTTGCATTCTTCTGTTCTGACACAGCCTTTCTTAGAGTGTGAATCACCCTTAACGTTCGCTCTCCATGCAGTTAACAATGCAAAAGGTACTACATGGAGTATGAAACATAAGTTGAGTCAAGAAAAATTACATTAAACAAGAAACAGAAATCATGCCTAAAATTAAAGACAAATAATCAGCCTCTTTGAGTGAATTGCCCTTGTTCTCTCTCTGTAAAATAAATGTGATGTACACTTCACCTTGGGCTCTCATTAACCATTAAGGTGTTTTTGGGGTCCTTGAGATGTTTTGACATGCCCTGACATTTGTGCTTTTTCTGTTGCTTATAAACATATAAATGGCAAAGGTGTAATTACACTCTATTTAGCAAAAAACAGGGATACCATAATATGTGAGCAACAGGTATGTACATGTTTGTATTTTTGAGAGAATAATGTTTATGCATGGTATTGAAAAAACCAAAAACTAAAGTTTCTGAAATAAGGCCACAAAACACATACTAAATATGTGTCCACAAGACTTTTGACTTATGGATGTTGTCACCTAGAGTTTTTGCTTCAAAACGATCTGAAAATCATCCTGCCTAATTATTCACATAAAACAATACATTGATTTAAATTTTGTAAGACACTTTATGTCTGGAAAGGCAATATGCGTGTGGGCTTGAACTGTCTTGAATAATGAAGTGGTTCACACCCGAGAAGACAATGAACTGCATAATGAGCCTTTCATTCAGGTGTGTCACTGAGCCACAAGAAAGAATGCAAGAACAATATATATATATATATATATATATATATATATATATATTTATTGGTCATGACAACTCTGAATGTTTGGCATGGTCATGGATTTGACAATGTGGACATATTTGATCTTGGCGGAATAGATCTGCTACGCTGCTGCTGCTGTTGGTTATGGCTGTTTCTGCTGCAAGTTCAGGACTTTCTACTGTCAATAAATACACAACACACTGCTGTGAGCAAGACATGCTGCTGCTGTAAAATAGCATACATTAATTACCCGTAGCAGATCTATACAGCAAACACTGACCAAGTATTTGAAGGTTGAGCAGTGAGCTCATTGGCTAATGATAGAGAAGCCACCAACCAATCAGCTGTTCCCTATAGAGAATGATGTGAATGCAAGCAGATTGAATTAACCTGGGTCATCTAGCGTTTCATGACAGAACATTGTATTTATATACCTGTAGCAATAAATGTAAAATTTTAAATTTCTCCATTTTTTAATATGATTTTCAGTCAAAAGACTTCATGGGATTGTAATTTTTTTCCCTCATCAAAGCTGTTAAGTATACAGTCTTGTATCTTTGTCTTTTTGTCCAATTTTCAAATACTTTTTTTCCTCAAATCTGATTTTGTGATTCACCTCGTAACTGCCTGGTAGGCTACGAAGACTCGCTATGGGAAAAATTAACGGAACCAACGCTGATGAAAAAGTGGATGGTAACTAATGCACTCTATAATTCACTTCTATTGTAAACGGTATGGGAAGAGTTGTGTACCGTTTCGTACTGCTCGCACAAGTAGTCCTTCAGCAAAGCAGCTTTCCCACCGACAGCATTTCTATGAACCAGTTTGGCCGCACGGCCAGCTCTAGGAAGGGTTCTGGTCGTCCCAAACGTCTTCCATTTAAGGATTATGGAGGCCACTGGCTCTTAGGAACCTTAAGTGCAGCAGAATTTTTTTTGTAACCTTGGCCAGATCTGTGCCTTGCCACAATTTTGTCTCTGAGCTCTTCAGGCAGTTCCTTTGACCTCATGATTCTCATTTGCTCTGACATGCACTGTGAGCTGTAAGGTCTTATATAGACAGGTGTGTGGCTTTCCTAATCAAGTCCAATCAGTATAATCAAACACAGCTGGACTCAAATGAAGGTGTAGAACCATCTCAAGGATGAACAGAAGAAATGGACATATGAGTGTCACAGCAAAGGGTATGAATTAGGGGTGTAACGATTCATCAACTACATCGATGTATCGATTTATATTCCTACGATCCTACTGCATCGATTGTGATCGGCAAATTGGCCTTCTGGTCGACATATATCGATCTAACATCGTTTTAAAAGGTAATGAATCGATTGTATCGATACTAGGAAATAGCTCATTGGATTTAAGCACGTTAGACTTTATATGGATGTTTTTTCTTTGCACATTTAATGATAAAGGCGTTAAACGTTACTCGATTCAGTCTGCCTATCTGTGACATCGTCGCCATGCGTGACGCGCCAGCAGCAGCGCGACAACAGTCAAGCAGCGCAAAGTCTCTTACCCTCAGAAAAACGGACTTTCCTGTCCTCTCAGCCGCTATACTGCAGTAGCGCGCACTCTTCAATTGCACGCGCAAATGCGGCGGAGCTCGCTGTATCACTTCACTAAAGTGCAAAAGACATACGAGCATGCAACGTCGTAAATTAGTAAGTTAAGAAATAAAAGTAAAATACCAATAAATTACGTGAGTTGCTATTTATCAGGAGCAGTTTCATGTTTCTTTACCAGTTCTTCTAAGTATTGTGTATCACCATGGTAGCCTAATTGTTGTTTGTTTCCATAACAAAATGCCACTTACTGGTTATTTTGTATATTTTTATATGACTGTGGTGGCTCATATCAAGACTGTATTAACAAAAACTAGTTTGGGACTGCTATTTAATAGCTTAACCTCGCAGTGCCTACGTGCCTACTGTTTATCAGTATTTGTCATATTCTTACAATAAATTTTTTTTTGTATGTTAAGTAAAGGGGGACAGAACTTGTGTGTCAACAATTTTTGTGTAAACAAATGTATTATAATAGGCTTATATAATTCCTAAAAAGGTGGGTATCGGCAAATTGATGACCATGGGGAAATGTGGGTCCCATGGCCAAACTATTCAAAACATCATTCAATGTTGTGATAATCGTAATTAATAATCACAATTACAAATTCAAGGGAATAATCGACAATTATCATTTTTGTCATATTCGTTCAGTCCCACTTATTAAAATAAAATGTGAATGCTTTTTACATTAATTGTTGTTTACTTGTTTGTTTGTATCCATAATTAATTGATACCTGATTCCCTTACAAGATTTTGGCTAAAAAGTCACTGAATCGATTTCAGGTCACTGAATCGTTTCGGATCGTATCGTTCTAAATGAACCAATATCGTCCTTGAATCGTATCGACAACCATGAATCGCAAATTGAATTGAATCGTTGTTAAAACGAATCGTTACACCCCTAGTATGAATACTTAGGACCATGTGATATTTCAGTTTTTCTTTTAATGAGGAAAAAAAATAACTTAAATGATTTTAGCAAATGGCTGTAATATAACAAAGAGTGAAAAATTTAAGGGGGTCTGAATACTTTCCGTACCCACTGTAAATATCCAAACTATAGTGAAACACTATAGTTAGCAAGGTAACTTAGATCAGCAGTTTAAGACATTAAATTTGTAAGCACATAACACAAGTAACACTTCTCTGTAAAATACAAACAAGATCTAATATTTTATATAGTAGACAACTAATATCTAACACAAACACATGCACACACATTCATACGAGTTGCAGAAAGAAAGAGAGTGAGGAAAGAATGAGTTTTAAGAGTGAGATGATTGGTAAGAAATTCTTACCTGGCTTGCTTGCTTGCTTCACCTTTAGGAACCTTAAGTGCAGCAGAATTTTTTTTGTAACCTTGGCCAGATCTGTGCCTTGCCACAATTCGGTCGAATCGTGGACCGAAACATTGCGCAAAACTTAACTTAGAACCGAGACTCACAATGGAAAAGAAAGGAAAACTCAGAAAAGAAAGAAAATTGAGACGAGAGTAGTTAGATGGCTTGAATTAAGTTTCTTTAACCCATGTTCTTCTGATCTTACTTTGGGTTATTTCGTCTGCTCGTCTACATGGTTACTAGTCTATTACTCCATCATGGCTTCTCCATGATGGTTTTGAATCTACTTTTTCTTCATCTGCTTCTGCTCTTCTAACAAAGCTTTGTTCGGGTCTAAGATTTTAAACTGAAAAGTTTGTCCAGCCTCCTGGATGAGTTCTGACCAATTAGACACTGTCTTTATTTGAGAGGTGGCACTTACTTCACTTCTCACGTAAATCATGCGTTATCTGTGATCTCCTTGCTCTCCAGCACGAGCAGAGAGAACAGAGGCCACAGATTAGACATCATCAGTATTATAAGAATACAAAACATTTTACACAGATTTCAATCAAGCCATCTTTTGAATCAAGAACACTTTCATTCAAACATCTAACAGTTATAACAAATCATGACTTATGTATGGGATCTAAGCATATTAGACACACATAGGTGGTAGAAACAACATAGAATTATGTAGTTGCACGATGTTTGATTATAAGTCCATTGAAAATTGTTCTGGGGTGATTTTATGTATATGTAAACTCTTAGTTTTCTGTGACTTGAGGAGATTTTACACCCTGGGTCATTCAGAGGTCCTTAAGAAGAAGGGGGTCTGTTTTGTATATCTGTAGTGGGGGTCAGCAGCTTCTGCTGTTATCTTGATCGAGCACTGAGCTGTGCCATCTCTGAACCAATCAGTCTTCTCAAAACCATCTAACATTGATAAGTTCTTCCGTTTGCATGGCCGTAAAAGTTCTTAGGTAGACTGGCTGGAGCCTGATTTTATGGCTCTGGATTGGTGATTTGGGGTCTGGAATGTTGAGTTTTGTGTGGAATTATGTTTGAACAAATCACCTGGAAGATTCATTTGTGTTTGTTTCGCCCGATGCTCGCGCGTAGAAACACCAGCCAGGGAGAGACTTCCTGAAGAAGCACCGACACATTCGCTCGTAATAGAAAACAACACTCTTCAGAGATTTCGTCATAGAGAACGATTGGCTCCGAAGCGAAAGACAGATGGTGTATGCATCCGCTTCCGTATTTATACTCGCACGGGGCGGAGTGCGTGATGCAATTCACGTCGTCATTGCGTGCATTGGCTTGTTCAAGCATGCTAGAAGAAGATAGGCTCCCTAGCGTGATCCCATTCAGTCGACGTCGACTACGTCTGACGTTCTCGACTGAAAGGGAACACCTGACATCTCTCTCTTTCCATACAGATTACATAAACTGAGAATATTTGATTTTTTATTAAATTACTCCATTTACAAGAAGAGAATTCAAGCTTCTGTTTGACTGAGTATTCACTGAGTTACAGTTCATTTTCGGAAGCGTTTCAGAATGGACTTCACTGACAGAGAGAAGGCAGAACTCACATCATGTTTATTTTTCTTTATTTGGCAAAAAGCACAACACTTTGCTTTTATTGTAAGTATACACAAAAAAATTTACTCTTAACAGGATTGGATGATGTATAACTCTCATATGTAAGATCAAAATCAACAGAGTATTTTAGTCTGTTTTGCACTGATAAGAAAAAAAGCGAGCAGATCACGCCGGCGTGATTGCCGACTCCAGGGGGTTAAAGCATTTAAAGGACATTTGCTGAAGTCTGTTTGTCGATTATTTCTGCGCAGCAAGATAGTTAGGGAAGCAAGTAAGTTAGTTAGGATAAGGAACTCGAGAGTAGTTGTCGATTGTAGACGCGTCGACTGTAGACGCCCCGGATATATTTATTAAGTGTTGACTGTAGATGTTTGGGTATCGACTGGAGATAACCCAGGTAAATGTATTTATTAAGTGTCAACTGTAGACGCTTGGGTGTCGATTGTAGACGCCCCAGGTAATTAGGTTCCAGGTACGTAGTTAGGTTTAGGGAAAAATCTACCACAATACATTGGAACAAACACTTTTATAAATCTTAGTTGATAATTCAATATACCTACTTTATTTTTGACAAAACATCCCATATTATATATTTAACATATGAGTAGAAATTGGCTAACAAAACCTTCATTGATGTGACAATAGTTCATTTTACATTAAACACTTAATAATCTTTCCAAAACTAGTCAACAAGATCTTGTCTAAACATTCATATTACATCTGCAACATGTTGTTTTTATAATATATTAATATAGGGAATATAAATGTTAATTTCAGTTTAATATGTTGCTTATATGAAGACCTTTTTATTTTAACATATTTCAGTCGATTTTTGAATGAATGAATGAATGAATGAGGCATTTATATAGTGCTTTCATATGTACTACGTACACCCAAAGCGCTTTACAATCATATCAGGGGATCTCTCCTCAACCACCACCAGTGTGCAGCATCCACTTGGATGATGCGACGGCAGCCACAGTACAACGGCGCCAGTGCGCTCACCACACACCAGCTATAGGTGGAGAGAGGAGAGAGAGTGATGGAGCCAATTCAGTGGAAGGGGATTATTAGGAGGCCATGATTGGTAAGGGCCAATGGGTGGAATGTGGGCAGGACACCGGGGTTACACCCCTACTCTTTACGAGAAATGCCATGGGATTTTTAATGACCACAGAGAGTCAGGACCTCGGTTTTACGTCTCATCCGAAGGACGTACATTCCTCATCTCAGTACAGCAATATAGTTTGGGAAAAAGTAGATGTGTTCATGTTCATGTAAAAATAGCATGTTTACTAATGTAAGTACGTTTTGTAGCCTAAACAACAGCGTGCATCTGTGCCATTAATTCACACAGAGGCACACGTAACACGCAGGATTCATAGTCTTTTTGCGGTTTACAGACACTAGTCCAGATTGCGATTAGGATAAAGAACTTACTATTCACAATCCTCTGCTGAATCCGTAGCTCCTCGAAATAAAACTGAAACCAGAACTTATGTGGTAAATTATTACTATTTACTTATCGTAAAGTACATGAATCTGATTTTGATGGTTTTATCGAGTTGATGTGGGCGTTGACAGGTTTGCATGGATTGCCTCAGATCATTTGCGTTTCAATAGCGCACACTCTACGTAGGCGTGTTCACGTTAGCAGATAATGAGCTGAAATGAGAACAACTGACATCTCTCTCTTTTCATACAAATTACATAAACAGAGAAAATTTGTTTTCGTTTTGAATTAGATAATTTAAAAGTAGACACTTAAATGATTATAAAGATATATTGCTCTTGCCTGTGTGACTAGTATTCGCAGAGTTTAGAAAAAAGTTCACGGAGATGGAGAGGCAGAAAGAACACCCTGTTAATTTTCTTTATTTTGACAAAAGCACAATGTTTTAGACACATCAAAAGTAGATATTTTCACAATAATTTTTTTCATATTTCTTATGCCAGCGCGTTTGTCGACCCCAGAGGGTTAATAAACTGGTAAACTTTATCTCCGTAAAACAACTCAGATGAACTGTAATAAAGTGTCTGCTCTCCCTTTCTTTACTGCCATGACCAGTATCAATCCTGAGACTGTAAGCGGGATCACAAACAGTAGGTACTGATCCATCCTTGAGGAAACACTTTTTAGCAAAGCCTGCTTTTTTGCCCCTCATTCACAAAGCAGTTCTCAGTGGCTCAGATGTCGGGAGACAATGAAGATTATGTTCACTGTAACATCAAACAGAACACTGGGATTGCTTATGAGACATTGTCACAACAGCTGCTCGAGTGCGGAGAAAATGGCGAATAGTGTACAACTCGCTGAGGGTGGAAACTAAGGTAATGCAGGACTGTCAGTCAGCGGCCGTGGGCGGGGTCTGAGCGCTATGATGTCACACAAACGGCATGTTTAAAGGGTAACTGAACCCTAAACAACTTTTTTAGTCAATGATCTGTAAGACTGAGGCTTTATTAGTGCTGTTAATTGATTCGAGTAATTTTTTTTACTTTTGGGTATAAAGTGTTCTATTCTACAATATTTGGTGTAAAAACATAAAATTAGTTGCAGTTGAATTTTCCTATTGAAGTTGTGGTGCCGCGTGACGTAAGCAGGTACGAGCTCACCACGCCCTTGGTACGAACTTGCCATACCCTTGGCATAGGCTCAGTATATGCTCTGAGTGAGCATATATTTTTAATCACAATTTATGTTCCTTCTTATTAGGCTGAAGTTAACCCTCTGGGCTCAACAAACGCGCCAACGCGTTTTGCTGGATTTTTTCACATGGCAGCAAAATAGACTTAAAATACTCTGTCATTTATGGTCATACAGACTTAAGAAATATGTAAAAAAATAAACTGTCAGTGGACACATAAAAAAGTAGACATTTTACAATTGAAACAAAACATTGTGCTTTTGTAAAAGAAAGAAAATGAAAGGTATGCTTTCTGCCTCTCTGTCTCCGTGAACTTTTTTTCTGGTGCACGTCTCTAAACTTAAACAAAACTCAGCAAATACTAGTCACACAGTCAAGAGCAATATATATCTAAACATTCAAGTCTCTGCTATTCAATTATCTAATTCAAAACGAAAACAAATATTCTCTGTTTATGTAATCTGTATGAAAATATAGAGATGTCAGTCGTTTTCATGGCAACTCATTTTCTGCTAATGTGAACATGCCTACTGAGAGCACGCGCTATTGAAACGCGGGTCTCAGGTGCAGGCCCCCCCGCTCAGCCCCGCCCTCGGTTCGTCCCCTCTATCTCCAGAATTTTGCAGAATTTTTCAAATATTGCCAGTGGGTGAAGTCAGGCTCTGACCAGGGGTTGAGTTACCCTTTAATGAGAACAGAATTGAACTGCTTTGGTTTAACAGGGATAAAAAAAAAGAAGTGGGTGGATTTTTGTCATTGTAGGGTGATTGTGTTCACACACTGCCAACACACATTAATGTCCAAACACAATATGAAAGTGGATTTTGCATAATAGGTGCCCTTTAAAAGGGAAAGCACTAATATTTCAATCAGGAAGGCATACAGTATGAAAATGAATTTTAATACATTTAACCATGTAATTTATATAACGGTTCCATATATACACAATATGAGTATATAGTGAAGAACTCGCATATAGTGAGTTCTTCATTTTCACTGTAATTAACAAAGTGTTATTGTTTAATTAGCTCATTTTTAAAAAGTTAAAGAATGCTTTGTAAAAAGTTCTCACTTTAAATCAAGTCACAGAAAATGGGAAAATTACATTAAGTGCTTTAAACCAACCTTTATTAGACATTAATTGCACTTATAAATAAATAAATAATAAAATAATTGCACTTATGAATAAATAAATAATAAAATAATTCTGTTGATATTAATTATGTACAAATACTCATAACATCATAAAGGATGAAATGTAGCTTTAGGGGAAATAATATACAGTAATACAATAATATACCTTATGAAATGTTTATGTTTGCAGACTTAAAAATAATGTAATCCACCTGTTTTATTGAGATTAAAATCATGTCACATCTGTGTTCTAATGTTCTCTTTGTCTTCCAATAGTTTGAAGAGCAATGGCTACGTGGGGAAGCTTTTCAACACGCGCCATGGCTTTCTGTGCCATTTTCCCCTTGGGAGTTATAACAGGGATGGAAATTTCTATTCTCTGGTTCCGCAACCATGTTTCTGAAGACACTTCACCGTGATTCACTCTTCAGTGCTTAAGTTTCTCTAGTTCGTTTTTCAAGCTTTGATTTGCTTTAATTGTTGTATTTATCTTTCGAAAGACAGACTGAACCTAACGTCACAGATGAAAAGTAGCAGCCAACTCTCACAAAACATTTAATCAAGTGGCACAAACACAGATGGTTGTTGTTAGTAATTTTATTTCGTTGTTTTTCAGTGGAATCTTTTTTAGGATTAAAAAAGTTCTAAATTGTATTAGAGATTCAAATTTGATGCAAGTGAGCAAGTTGAGTACATTTCCACCAGCAGGATATGTAATGTACATTTGCTGTAAAATCAATGTTCTCTGCACAGTTGATACTATGAACTCTGCTTTGCTGCCATCATGATGTAAAATTTGACAGTGTGCAAATTCCAATGACAAATAAATGCTTCAACAATGTTACTAGATTAACATTGGATGTCTTTCTTCAGTATTACAGCTCAAAATAAGGGGGGAGTATATATGAATACTTGATCCTGACAAGATTAACCCTCTGGGGTCTGAGGTGTTTTCTGGGCCCTGGAGGTGTTCTGACATGCTCTGACATTTGTGCTTATTTCTGTTACTTGTGACATTTTCATGGCTAAAGTCTGATTACACTGTATTCAGTACAAACTCTGCTACAATAATATGTGACCTGATCCAGCAAAATGAGTCACAGTGACCCAAACTTCAAAATTGAGATTTTGGTATTAATGGAAAGAGGAGACCATAAGCTTTCAACTGATATCCTAGTCAAAGTCATACTTGAATGGTTGTAAAGATATACACATTTTAATTATGATCGTCTGCCCTCTTTTTCCAATTGAAAACCTGAGAAAATCGCTTTTAAAGTTTTTTGCCCGTTTTTTGTTTATATCTTTCAAAATCCATTGCATTTAAAGGGATGAACTATTTATTGTACAGCTTAATTTGACCAAAGACATTAATATATGCTATTATGCCAGGCTGAAGCTCAAATTATTTTTGTATAGCTATCTTTGTGAGGACCTTCGTGAGTTTTTAACCTTTGGAGTGAGGACATTTTTGCAAAGTGAGGACATTTTGGCCGGTCCTCACTTTGTTTTCACTGTAATGGCCTCTGGAGGCTGAAAATAGGCTTCTCTCAAAGTTTCAGAGAGGTCCTCGAAAAGATAGTAAAATGAGAAAAAAGTGTGTGAATTTACCCCGGGCGTTCACACACAATTTTGCTCTCTAGCGCCCCCACGTCTTTTCACGTTTACTCCATTTTGCTCTCTAGCGCCCCCACTGTCTTTTCACGTGTACTGCATTTTCCATATATTTCAATGCATTATATCAGGAAGTTCTTCACATTTGCCACAGATGTTCACAAACTAAAAGATAAACTGAGTAGGTTTTGGGTCAAGGTCAAGATTACTATAACCACATGTTCTTCCCATTCTTGTGAATGTGGTATATCACGGAAGGAATTTATTTAATACAGATGTCCAGTTTCACTCACAAAATACTTTTAGGCCATAAATTAAGAATTGATTTGCTAATTTTGGACACATTTAAAAAAAGTATCTCGTCTAATAGGGTACAGTGATGAAATGCGACACAAGGTTAAAGGTCAGCTTCAATGCAAAAACATGATTACCCTTTTAAAAATGATTAACTATAATCCACAAAAGACTGTAGCCATAGTTTAGTTAACCATTGCCATTTTTAGATATTATTGTATGTATAATAGTACAAAAACTAAGTTACCTTGGATAGCACAGTAAAACCATGGTTAATTTGCTCTGAAGAATAGACGTGTCTATTATAATTGTGTTTACTATAGTCACGGTTAAAATATTACTGCAGTAAAAGAGTGGTACATTTTAATAGAGGTATAATTTATTAACATGGATTACATATCATTTTCAGTGTTTTATTTAAAACTTTTTACATCCATATGCATTTACTTGCATAACAGGACAGATACACTAATGAAATATTAGTCCTGTAAAATTATTCCTTTTTGATTTTCCTTAAGAGTACAAAAGGACTTGATTTTTAGTGTATTTAGGCCCAGTTTAACAGACAGCTCTAAGACTAAGCCAGGACTAGGCCTTAGTTAAATTAGGATATGTAAGTAGCTTTAATAAAATGGCTCTGATAAGTACATTACTGGTGTGAATCTTGAGAAAAAAAAATGGCACTGACATTTTTAATATTTATCAGTGCAAGTTATTTAAAGTTAGACAGCTCTAACTTGAGTTTTACTTTAAGACTAGCCTTAAACTTTCTGCCACTTCACTTCCTGTCTACTTACTGTCCTATCATAATACACACAAATCTTTGAAGATAAAGAAAGAAAAAAATCAGATTACCTGGGGCAGTTGTTTTCATGAATTCACCCTTACATCTGATGGAATAGAGTAAAATAATAAGGACAGTCTGAGGACAGTCTCCAAGTCTGGAGCTTCAGTCAAACCCAGAGTAGCTACTCTGTGTAAGCTAGGAGTAGGAAGCAGCAGAGAGCGAGGAGTCAGGTGCTGAGGGATGCAGAAAACCCCCGAGGTGAGACAGCTGTGTAAATACACCTCCTTCTACAGTATCTCTATCAATAAGTCACTCTCAATTCATCACAATTTGCTCAGAATCTCACTTTTTTAATGTTAATAAATAATTAATAATAATAATAATAATAATAAATAATACATGCAAGGTACTTCATGCTGATGCTTCAGTGAAAGACATGCATGTGTCAGACCACGAGGCACGCAATTCCTTGCATCTGTAAAAGCATACATTTTATATTAAAAATAGTATAAAAATTTAAAGGATATATATATATATAAATATATATATTCATACTTTTGTAGAGCACCAAACCCCACTCCTACCCTGAACCTATCAACTTCTCAACAACGTAAAATTATATTAAGGAAAGCTATTAGTGGTTAAGATAAAACATTTTGTGAATATGTTATATGTTATTTCTAAGACATTTTTATAAAAGCTACTTGAATATCATAATTGAAGGTCAAGTCCTGGATTAAGCTAAGCTCTGTCTGTGAAACCAGGGCCTAGTGTGAAAACAAAATGAGTGCAAATAATAAAATATATAAAATAAGGAAAAAGAACATGTGTTAATGCATATTGACAATAGCAAACATAAAATATAAAAAGGTAACACTACGCAAGCATACTCGTTTTGTATGAAGATGCATGTGCATTAATTAATAACATGTCCACATTAAAGCAGTCCATGCAGCGGGCTTAAACATTTAGCTCACAAACACCTAACAGTCCTGACTTCATTACAATATTTCAAAATTCTGTTTTTAATAACTTACATGCCGTCTGTCGCGCGCGCTCCCGCTGCCAGCGTCTTCCGTTCGCGGTGATCCGTTCAAACCGCATTATTTGAATCATATTCGGTGAATCACTGAATCGTCAATATGAACGAACTAACAAATCTTTCAGTTGTGTTTAATGAACCGATTTAACAGTTTGATTGAAAAGAATCATTTGGTTCACGAATCGAACACCGCTTCTGCGTCTCGGAGCACGTGATGATTATTTCAAAATAATAAGAAACTACATGTGTTTATGAAATTCTTGCAATTAAACCTTGGCATCAAGCGAAATAAAAGTTTGTACAAATAAAATTATTTGATAAATTAGAGATACTTCTACTAAAGTACATTAACAAAGTAACAATACTGACTGTTACATTACTGTCCACCCCAGCTAATTTGACAAATATGACGTTATGGATGAGCTTTTATTGTTTAGGCCCCATTTGACCTATTTTTAGTCACTTTTTGTCTGATAAAACTTGCTGGACATTCATTAATCGATGCATACCTGTGAGCTTTTGGCTTTTGTTTGTTTAAAGAGTGTAGATTTGTACACACTCATACAGGCTTTAACACCCCACTGCTGAATCATTAGGCTAACTGAAGAATATAGGCTTCCTTGAAACAAAAACAGGAGTTTGCTAAATTATGTTTGGTGTACAATGTGGATGAAGAAGTGCTGTTGTCTTGGGTTCCTCGAGTATCATATTAAGATAACAAGTCTTTTTGAGCTTTTCTGAAGAATCACAGGCCTCTAGCTCTATTCAGATAGGATTATTTTTTACTAGAGTAGAAGAGTAGTGTAATATCACCTCAAGATGTCTGTAATTTTAATGGCCAACCCAGATAGCACACGTACGTCTGCAAGATGTATGTTAAAGATGTCTTGATCTGGAAAGCATCTGCTGTGTGCAGACGTCTGTAAGATGTCAGTTTTACATACATTCTACATCATAAACATCTTAAAGACATCTAATAGAGTCTATTTGACATCTGATAGGAAACGTCCAATAGTTGTATTGCAGATGAGCAAACTACGTCTTGCAGATGTAAATATAGACGTCAAATAGACGTCTCCGAGATGTACCTGTGCTATCAGGGAATTCACATTTGATGAGAAATCTCAGTAAAACTGGGGTAACTCGATTTATGTTGTGCCTTTACATCCATGTCTTGTGACACATACACAGGTCAAATTGAATGATATATAAATTAATTTAATTAAATTCTGATTGGATTCTGTCAGAAAAAAAGGCATCTATGGAAGGCTAAAAGAAATGTTGTGCCTTCAACCTTCTTTTTGATCTGAATTGTATGTGGTAAACACTCGAGGTGTCTACTTTTAAACAGAAACTGACCAAATCTTTTCTGTCAACACAGGATTGTTAGCTGAGGTATTTTCGTTGACCTTTTTACACAAGGTAGAAGTTGGCATAATATGTCCTGATATTGTCTGTAATGATCTCTGATACGGCACTTTTGTACGAGACAAACACCACAGAGAAGCTCTGGTAATAATTTCTGTACTCTTTAATTAATCGCCCTCATCAGAAATAGCTTCACTTCTGTTTCAAAGATGATGACTGAAGGTCTTGGGTTTGGAACAACATGCGGGTGAGTTATTAATGACAGAATTTAAATTTTTGGGTGAACTAACCCTTTAACTTACATGAACTAACAATGGGCAATACATTTGCTGCACTAACCCTAACCCTATATATAACGGTAAACAACCTTATCTGCCCTAGAAACACAAATCTGCATGACTCTCACACTCGTCACTGTGCGTGGGGCAGCAGTTCTGCTTTTTAATGTAGTTTGGCCTAATATAGCCTATTTTATGTGCAACCATAGTTAACTGTAAAAAAAAAAAAAAAGTGCATTAACCGTTGCAACATTTTATTTGAATAATACATAAGTAACTCTTGATGGTAATTTTAACTAAGATTGATAAATGCTGTAGAAGTGCTGTTAGTTGTTAGTTCATGTTAAGTAGTTAACTAATGTTAACAAATAAACCTTTTTGCTAAGTGTTACAGCTACTGTGAACTTACTTAAATATCAGAAAGTCAAATAGCACATCTTCAAAATGTCTCTTTAATGATCTCATGATAATTATGCATTTTACTTGTAGTCTAATGATATTCATGAGGAGTCAGATCAAGAGGAATCAGAAGTCTCAGAGTTCCCTGAATCAGACATATCCAGCTGCTCTGGTTTAGATCCAGACTACAAACCTAAAAGTTCATCCAGTGGAGAAGATTTTTCAAGCCCTGACAAAGGAGCACCTATCTGTCCAGCGAAAATGAAGATTTGAATGATGACAAACAGCAAGACGGCAAATGTACCATAAATAAAGAAAAGAACTCCCAAAGTTACATCAAAAGACACAACAAAAAACAACAGATAAACAAAAAAGACAAAGGCAAACCAGCTGTCACCGTAAAAACTTCAACAAAAAGGGAAGGCTTTAGGCGAGCATGGGACAAAAAACATTATTGTCTCTACTGCAGTAAAGCACAAACCAAGATCTCCAGACATTTGGAAAGAAAACATATGGAAATAAAAGATGTGGGATATGCCTTTAGTTTTCCATTAGGTTCCAAAGAAAGAAAAGTTCTTTTGGAACAGTTGAGAAACAAAGGCGATTTCAGACACAATACAGATGTTTTAGAGAAAGGATCAGGACAAATAATAACTTGGAAACAGCCTTCAGTTGATGCTTCTATTAAGGATTACCTGCCATGTCCTTTCTGTTTTGGGATGTTCAGAAAGAAAGATCTATGGAGACATCAGTCGTCGTGCAGAACAAAACAGTCCTGTTTGAAAGATCAAGATGATAACCAAAAAAACACACGAAGAAGAGTGCAAAGTCGTGCTGCATGCCTGCTTCCAATCGCAGCATCCTCCGACGGGTGTCAGAAGATCATCAACACAATGAGACAAGATGATGTGTCGTTTCACATCAGAAATGATTCTTTAATTTGCAAGTATGGAGAATCGCTGTATGGAAAACATGGTCTTGTCAGGTCGAGGCACCAGTACATTGCACAAAGAATGAGGGAGCTGGCCGATTCATGCTGGTTGCTAAAGAAATGAACAACACTGTCAGAGGTCTTGAAGATTTGTGTGCACCTGCAAGATTTCAGTTTGTTGTTAATGTTGCCAAGCGTCTTACCCAATTTAGTCCAGGCAAGAATGAGTATGGAAAACCTTCAACAGCAGTAAAAATTGGATTCTGTTTGAAAGGGGCTGTAGAGGTCCTGATTGGGCAGGCTCTTATGATCTTTCAGAGAAGAAAGCAAAAAAATTTTTGAACTTCTGGAGAAAAACTGGAGGAACAGTGTTTCTATCGCCGCTCACCAAACCATTCAAGAAAAAAGATGGAATAAAGAAGATGACATCCCCCTCACCAAAAATGTGATTGCTCTGAGAGACCATCTCAGGATGGTAGAAGATGAAGCAAGAGCAAACCTGACACAGCAAATGAATTTACGAGCTTACAAGGCATTAAATGAGACCGTTCTAGCACAAGTTATTATTTTCAACAAGCGCCGTGAAGGCGAAGCATCTCGCTTAACTCTCGACACCTACAAGAAAGCGAGCACAAATGCCATTAATGAGGATATTTACAGTACTTTGTCACCGCTGGAAAAGGAGTTGAGCAAGATATTAACTCGCATAGAAATCAGGGGCAAAAGAGGAAAAAAAGTTCCCGTTTTCTTGACTGAGAGAATGAAGGAGTCAATTGATTTGTTGGTCCAAAGGAGAGAAGAAGCTGGCGTACCTGCTGAGAATCCTTATCTGTTTGCAAGACCTGATGCAATGACAAACATACGTGGATGTGACTGCCTGCGAAAATATGCAAAAGAAAGTAAAACTGAAAACCCTGAACTCCTAAGATCAACAAAATTAAGAAAACAGGTCGCCACACTCTGCCAACTCTTGGACCTTACTGAACAAGAGCTGGAGCAAGTTGCAAGGTTCATGGGTCATGACATCAGAGTTCACTGTGACTTTTACAGACAGACGGACAAAACATTCCAAATTGCCAAAATAAGTAAGCTTCTGTTTGCAATGGAGCAAGGTCTGAAACCCTAAGAGGGAAGAACCTTGACACACTCCGTCCTTCAGTAAACGGTATGTATGCACTATGTATGTTTATTGCTGGTGCACTGTTTACTTTTTGGGTGGGGCTATGCAATCTTCTTGACCGTAACACTGGTTTAACGTGTCATAGAAATGTACTTTCACATAGACCAAGGGCTGGTCACAGACAGAGCTTAGCATAAGTCAGGCCATAGTTCAATTAGGACATTTGAGTAATTTTTTTATAAACATGCTTAGGAAAAACATCACTGCTGTGCATCTTAAGACAGAACAAAGGCTCTGGGATGTTTTAAGATTAGTCCGTGCAAGTTGCTTTCAGTTGAATCAGCTCAGATTTACATTTTAGTCTAGGACTAGGCTTAAATCTTGTCTGTGAAATCAGGGGAAAACGTGTAATTAATATATGTAGCTCACTTAATCAAAGTTACTTTTGTACTTCTGAGTTTTGGACCAAGATCAAGCACTAGTATTTGATTTTTAAAATCTTTTATAGGTGAAAGTCCTTCTGTCTCACAGAGACAAACAAAAAAAGGAAGGCCGAAGAGAGGAAAAGAAGCAAATGAAGGTATAATTTCAATTTTAAATTTAATACTTGTCCATATAAACAGTAAACTTGTCCAGCAAATGTGACATTAATTGGAAGCACCTTTTGTAAAAAGGTGGAAAAGTCTAACTAGTAAAATGTGTATACGTCACAGTAACTACTAACATGAGTAATCTTACTCCTATAAATGATCTCCTCCACTGCATCAGCCGCATCATGTTCTTCATGTCACTTTTTGTTTTTCAGACACATGTTCTGAGCTCTTCTCTCCTCAGAAAGCCCCGGAGAGATGCAGTGAGGATGAGGGTTCAGATACAACAGGTGAGTTTAAGTTTCTTCAGTCTCTGTGTACAGTGCAGAACCACACTAGATTCTGAACACAATCTCATTTCCACTAGATTCTAAGTCCTGTTACTAATGTTACTTAAAGTGCCTTTCTAATTACTCTGTCTGACAAGTAATTTAGATACTCCATAAATAACTTAATTATTCAAACTGTTAATTACATCTTAAACTCCCTATAAACCTTAAAGCATACTTTTTTTTTATTGTCTAACTCTTTATTCTTTCAAAATAAGAACAGGGAATAGTTAAGTAAAACAAAACAAAAAAACAACACTAAAACTTAAACATTTTAATAAAAAAATTAACTTCTTTGGTTAACAAATAAACTTTTAAACTTTGAGTAATTCTAACATTCTAGCATTGAGCCTTTTAGAGTAATGAGTATCATTTAATTTCATATGCACTGATAAACTGTACATGTTTTTGTACAATAATTTACCTGCTCTTAAAAAAAAATAATACATTTTTGTGCTGTCATTCATGCACGCATGCTTTTTTTTTTATTAGCACAGTATATAAATAATATTCCAATGTTTTATATACTAATTTCTTATTGCCTAGCTCATTATAAGCATCAACATCTGATCTAAACATTTCTAGACGCTCACATTTTAGTTGTTCAGGGAAAGCTCAACTACTAAAATCTATACAAGTTTGTGAAAACAGGTTAACTAAAAACCTGTCATACAGCAATATCTTGACCTCTTCTTTTTGGTATTGCCGTTCAGGAAGACCCATTTCATGATGATAATTTCTATTTTCTTAATTATAAAGTGTAGTGCTGTTTTTAAACTTGTAGTCAATCTATAATGTATTTGTCTAAAATCATTGATTAAAAATAAGTTGGTTCATTCTGCACTTTTCTCCTGTTTTTAGAGGTCCAATGAGTCCTAATAGAATTTAGAAATTGTGTAAATAAATGTCATTAAAAATATATCTTATCTAATCTTGATGTCAGGCAGTGTTAGGTTTGATATGATGTTTGAACGAGGCTCAGGCGTTATCTGAACCGCTTCATAAGACCAGTTCAAACGCGTCTTAAAATACTCCACCATTAATGCTCATAGAGACTGGAGAGAGTTGAGGTTTATCTGTGTACTCTCACAATAAAAACTGAAATAGTGTGTTAGTAAATAAAGCAGCTAGCACTTTCTGCTGTCTCTCCTCTTCTTCTGTGAACGTATTTGTGCTGGAGAGAGCATTGTAAATATAAATCAAAACTAAACACTGTTTTATTTCATTTGTTAATCTGTTAATTGAGTAAAATATCTCATGCATTTTTGTGCATGAAGTCTGTTTACAGAAAGTCTGCTCTTTAAGGACTGTTAATCACTCAGTGCTTCAGTACTGAACATCCCACAATTCCTGAGCTTCACTGTTTGTCTGTTTCAGATCGAGAGCAGACCAAGAAGCTCTCCTCATCAAAGAGGAAAAGAGTGGCTGAGCTCTTCTCTCCTCAGAAAGCCCCAGAGAGATGCATTGAGATGAGGGTTCAGATACAGCAGGTGAGTTGGTGTTTGTGATGAAGTCCAGGTAAGCATAAACACTTTAGTGTTGTCAGCTTTCACTATCAGTGCTTCAGTACTGAACATCCCACAATTCCTGAGCTTCACTGTTTGACTGTTTCAGATCGAGAGCAGGCCAAGAAGCTCTCCTCATCAAAGAGGAAAAGAGTGGGGAAAAGGGCTAAAGGGAAAGCTAAGGGTAAGTTTTTATTATATCTTTGCTCCTAACAATTTTGATAACTGATGGATCTAAAGATTATTAGAACATTTATTTGTCTTTACAGCACCCCTGCCCTCCACATTTAGTATGTCTTCCTTAACAGATACACCCAATTCAGGTCTTGCCGTCTCTACTAATGAGCTGATGAGTTAATGATTCGTAATGATGCATTGATTATAAAAGTGTTGACCACTTCCATAATGCTTAGGAAAAAAACAACGCCTTTTCATGGCAGGCTTTACATTTTACTTGGAGTTTAAAACTAGTAAAATAGGCCCACGGTTTGTGTATTTTCTTCAAAATAATCTTCAATTTAAATGTATTATTTTAATTGTATTTATATTACTAATAACATTTAGTTTAAACAAAAAACAAGAACTCCTAAAGTATCATGTTTAAAAAACAAACAAAAAACATTGAATAGGACTAGTCTAAAGCGTTTCTCAACTGGTGGGTCAGTTTCTGTTCAGTTTCTTACAAAAGCCTATGGTTTGGTGTCTTAGGACATCAGTGTATCGTCACAAGCCGCAGGGTGTCATTTTTAAGTTTGGCATTTTTCAGTGTTTCCTCAAAACTATTTTTTTTATAGTTCAGCAATTTTAAGTTCAATTCTTGGGTGACTTTTTTCCCATTATTTTTATTTTTTTGCAAAAAAAGTCAAAAGCAAAAACTTCTTTACTTATTTATGACCATTTGTTCACTTCATATTTGTTAGTGTTTATGACTAATCCTGTTAATCTACATGCATTAATGCATTAATTATTTATTATTGTTATCATGTGATTGCTGGCTTGTGGGGTGTGCATGCTATTTACAATCTCCCCAGGTCAGCAGAGTCCCAGAATGCCAGTGGGCGGGGCCTGTGGTGTGGTGATTTATAGCTATTGGTTGATGTCTTGCTCTAGAGGTGGTCACGTGCAGATATATTTGTCCATGTAACGTCATCAATCCCACAGTATCCAAACAAGCTGCGTTTGGCGCTTGATTAAATGCTTTTGTTTGTAATGAGGAGGGCAACTTAAGCTATGAAACTTGCAGAATGTTTTAATGGTACAGAGACCTCTTAAGACTAGTTTGAGACAGGTTTTTTTTTTGTTAGTACTGATGCATACTTAACAAATGGAATGAATTGGAACAAATATTTTTGAGGATAAAATTAGGACAAAATACTTTCTCTGACTGTGGACAAGTAAAAGCAGGTTAAGAAAGCTACATTTTGGTCTGTTTTTATTGTTCTGCAATCTGTATTGTCTTTGTCATTTGTAGAGATATCCGGAATAACACTGAGGAAACCATGGAGTGAAGCAGAGAGAAGGGCGGTAAACAAACATCTAGCAAGGTTTGTGGCAGAACAAAGAGTTCCTGGAAAAGCAGACTGCATGAGGTGCCTAGAAGAAGGAAGGTCCTGAAGGAACGATCTTGGAAAGATGTTAAGAACTTTGTTTACAACACAATTGCTGCGGTGAAACGGAGGTCTGCTTCACGAATCCTTATGTTTTAAAAACGTCTGTGTCTGTGTTCGCCTTCAGTGTTAATTTCTGTGTTAAATGAATAAAACCGAGCTGTTCACTCTGGTTCATCTGCTTCGTCAAATTACACGAATAAAACAGTCTAACAAACGTTTAAGTAGACTGTTTTTAAAATACTTTTTTTTGCATTTCTCTAGTAGCTTAAAGGTGACCAACAGGACAATGCTTAATCAATCACTTTCATTTATATAGCGCTTTTAACAATACAGATTGTAGCAAAGCACTGAAAATGACCAAATAGAAGAATAGAGTGATGGTAATGTATAATGACCAGTTAAACTATTTATTCTATCTTAATGCAACATGAAAAAAAAAGCTCTGAGTCATTACTGAACTCATGTTTGTTCAGTTAAATAATAACTTGGAGATGTTCATTCTAAAACAAATAAATAGATAAAAATAATGTACTAATTAATTAAAATATTCTAAAATAATTAAATCTGAAACGGACTCAATAGCGCCCCCCATGAAAATGTCCTCACTCAGGTGGTAAAAAACTGGGTCTTTTCCTTTGTTTTTTAAAGGTGCCGTAGAATGGATTATTTTATTATTTTATAATGTTTCCTGGGGTGCCCTTATAATGTTAGTATGTTTTTTAGATCAAAATTGGTTATAATTTAGAAATAAAAGGCATAGTTCCTAGCCTGATTTCATCTATTGATTTGAACACTATGTTTGAAGGGGCATCTCTGCTGTGAGACTTCAGTGTTGTTGCCCACTGCTGTGATTGGCTGACATGCTTGCATATGAAATATCTGGCATTACATATAGAGCTATCTGGAAAACTTTTACTATTACAGCTTTTATAAGTTTTTACTATTACAGCTATCGGGATTAACGAATCATGAGAAGTTTTTTAAGTATTTAGATCTATTCCCATCACATAAAAGATTGCAGTGATGACCATTGAGCAGATGACAGCCTGTTGATCGCGTGAATGAAGATCGTATCACTGCAACGCGATTTACTGATGCATAAACAGTGTTGAACGACTTTCAGAGAAAGATTATCTGTCCTTGAACTTGAACAATTACACATCAGAAATTCACAGAACCCACTGGTTCTTCAGAGGCTCGGATGAAGGAGCTAAAAAAATACTTTTGTGTTCATTTGTACATCCAAAACCTGAGCAACTGCCATGCTTCGTTCGCTCGATAGCAAGGCATGATGTCTCAAATCTTTGAATATCTAATAAACATTTAATTTCACACACCTTGCAGATTTAACCGAATCCAGCGGTCAGGTGTTCTGAAGTGTGTGTGTGTATCCTGCATGAGCGCGTGAGGACAGAGTGTGTATTAGTTCAGCTTCACAGGAGATCCTCGATCGACACGACACACTTTAAACCCTTGATTTCAAACTATGTTGCGCTATATTCAGGAGCCCATATGACTACCATATGACATATTCATAATTTTCACTGTGTGCTGAATGTAAATTTAGAGTTGGCTACACTTATTCATATAGTTTCAAAATATTTCTTTATTTGTGAAAAATATTATATTATTAATATTATGATTACATACATGTATGTGTCAGGATACACGGGGTACACTTTAAATAAAATGTTTTAAATTTGTATGTTTTTAATTGTTTTTTTAAACAAGGCTAATCTGTCTTATTCTGTTCCCGTCTCTCAGTTATTTCTCCTCCACTGGCTCTATGAAGCTGTTCTGTAATATCTCCATGTGTTGAGTGTTTTGTAGCTCCTCCAGCGTGTCATGGAAGCCTTATGAAGGCTTTTCCAGCTGGAGAAACTGCACTTGTTAATGTGTCTTTGCTGTTTCCAATATGATGCTTCCCAAAGAGACGACAAGTAAAGCAGAACTTCTGGATACGGGATACTCAAGCCACTGAAATTCATCTAGCCAAGTCTTATTAAAGCTCCAGATTGGGTAAAGGGTAGTGCTGAAGCTTCACGTGTTTTAGGCCGGTCTGCACTGTTCCTAGATCAGCCCTTTCTCTTTCTCTCTTTGTTTCTGTTGCTAAAGCCTCTTCTCTCCTAGCTGACTCATCTGAGACATGGTAAAATAGCAAGCTCAGATCTATGATTGTTTTAATAAATAACCTTTACTTAAAGCAACACTATGTAACTTTTCAACCTTCATAATATATTTCCAAGATCCTAGTGATGGTACATCAACTTACAATAGGTTGAATGACACGTCTGGAGAGAGAAAGTGAGAGAGGCAGAGAGACAAGGAAACAGGGAACAAATAATGTTAGCCTATGCAATCATATCTTTGTGTAGGCTAGATGACAATAACAGTGTAACATATTCATGCCGGAGATACCAACAGTTAAAATTGGGTTAAAATAAATCAAACACATTGTAATGGATTCTCCTTGCAGATAAATACACTCATAGAATAATTGCACTCACTCACATCCATACACGATAAATACCACAGTGCTGTCACTTTCGCTGTCGCTGTCATCATAGGATGACACGTCTCCAGATCCAAAAAAAATCACTGACTAGCCTTAGCCACTCTTGATGACCAGCAGCAGAGCTTAGGTTAGAAGCCTCCAGTGAGTTCAACGCTTTTGCTCTCTTTTGACAGCGACATTTCTCAAATTAATAATATTTCCTCTTTCTGAGGAGATCTGCTAGCTTGTTTACACATAGCGCTCTGAGTCTGACAGGAGGATGGCTGGACCAATCGCGTGCCGGTCAGTCGAAACAGGGCTGTGTACATTTCTAAGCTTTATGTTGGTTCTATACAACGTGTAACACCATATTTGGAAAGCAGAGACATTTGAGGGGATTCCCGGGAAATGCTCAGAGGTGAGGAGAGGAGTTGAGAAAAGCAATATTCATTTCCAGCGAATTTAGTAAAACTTTGTAAACTTTAATAGTCATTTAAATACCTTTTCTCAATTATCTGGACTACGAAACTTTAGGAGATTATTTTTGAATGTCTGTTCTTTGAAAATTTAGCAATAATAATAAAAATAAAAAAATCTATTATTTCATTGTTTTTCCACATAAACGGCCCATATCTTAAAATGGAACGTTGCGACTTCCGACTCATTTCGCCAGATCGGGTCACATATATTAGCAGCATGTATGTAAAAGTTTGTAGTTTTGAGATAATGACATTTATGCGTGGTTTGTGAAAATACAAAAAAAAGTTTTTCACTGAAATAAGGCCATGAAACCATACTGATTATTTCTTCACAAGACTTTTGAAAATTGTATCACGTAGCCTAGAATATTTGCTCCAAAACTATGTGAAAATCATCCTGACTGCTCATTCAGATAAGACTATATATTGATTTAAAATTTGTAAGACGTGTTTTCTGTAAGAAAGCTTTATGTGAAGGGCATGATCACATCATTAATATGTATTGCTTCAACACCTGAGAAAGACAAAGACACTCCCCTAACTGCCCTATTAGGAGCTATCAGGCCCTATCATTCTGAGCAACCTTGCACAAAGAATGAGGAGATTTAAAAAAGAATGGCTTTTAGATTGTTTGGATTTATTTACAACACAACACAATCCAAAAATACAAATGACAAAAGAGCACATTGAAAACAATGATCCAAAGACAGAGACCTCTGTGCCATTCCTAAAAACATACCTTTCATTTACAAGGTGTTTGATTTTCACTTTACCATGTTCATGTACAGAGACTCATGTGAATGTTGAAGTCAGCAGGACTCAGTTGCATCTGGTCACTGAAAGAAAAAGAAAAAAAAGAAAAAAACTGTGAACATACTGATATAAAGAGAAACTATAGGGCTGCACGATTTTGGGAATAGAGTTTAGATTTTTCTGGTTAAAATTTCTTTTTAAAATTCACAGAATACACACACACACACACACACACACACATGTCTAATGACATCATAACGGCCAATGTTATGAAATAATGCGACGTACATTTAACTTAATTGATGTTATCTGGCATTTTGTAATGTTTACATTCCAATAAAAACAACACAAATTAAATTATACAGTAGGCCTAGACTATAGACTATTCATGTAAAAATGTTATAATTAATTTACGACAGTGCAAGTATTCCACGGCGACTCTAGGGGTCGCTGTTTGACAAAAACACAATTTCTACTTAGTGTGGCTTTAACAACACGATTTTTGTGAGAATAGATAAAAAAAGGTGAATAAAGAAACTCTATAATAACAAAAGAAATCTTCACCCATTCTTCATGCACATATTAATTTTATAGGCTACCTTATTCTTACTTTATACACTCACATACACGATACACACACAAACAAACACTTAATGCCAAGTATTATTATAAACACAGGGCTCTATACACTTATATCTTTGAAGGAGCACTTGTACATGCATTTACACGGCACTTACAAATTGCATAAATAATCTTATGAGACTAATGTATCAATTGTAAAATTTGGAATACAGAAATATGAAATGATGAGAAAATAGAATGGTGGGGGAGAGCGGGGTAAGTTGTCACACTGTTCATAATTCAACACTAGAGGCTCTATCTCAAAAATCAAATAGCCACTTTATGTCACTTCTTCTTCTATAGTCAACTTCCTGTTCACATGTGGTCAAGATCACTGTAATCTGAGGTTAGCACAATTTTCTTATTTTTCTGCTTAAAAAGTAAAAAATTCGCACTTTACATTTTATGCAATACAACTTTGTTAGGTATGAATGTTTAAAATGATTATTTTGCACAAAATAGAGGAGACAGTAACGTGTCTTTTGATACTTTAGCTAAAGTGATATGTTGAGCTAAACTTGAGATTTAGTCAACATTAGCACACATGTCAGTATGGGGCAAGTTGTCTCAATGACTTTGGGGCAAGTCGTCACATGTGACAACTTGCCCCTGTACAAATAAACACATAGAACATGCTCAAAAAACATGATAAATTGTGATATTGTAATTTATTTCTAATTGCAATAAGGTGTTTGAAGGAAAGAAGGAAAGTCAGGAATTAAGGAAGACAATGTCGATTTATGACATTCCTGGGATTGTGGCAATTGCCTATCCTCTGGCTGCAACCCCCTTAAACATTCAGGCTGCTTTAGGGTGGCTGGGGTTCAACCTTACAACAGAGATGTATTTATGGAAATCGAGTTTGCACCATCCTACGTCACAGATCGCCCCATTCAGAACCCTGTGCTGCCAGGCCCCGGCACCAACCCTGCCCTGCCAGGCCCCAGCACCAACCCTGCGCTGCCAGGCCCCAGCACCAACCCTGCCCTGCCAGGCCCCAGCACCAACCCTGCCCTGCCAGGGCACCAACCCTGCCAGACCCCAGCACCAACCCTGCCCTGCCAGGCCCCAGCACCAACCCTGCCCTGCCAGGCCCCAGCACCAACCCTGCCCTGCCCTGCCTAGCACGCCCAGTTATGCTTCTGCTATCACCAGCTAAGAAAATGACGCAAATCAGCAAATCTGGACCTATGAAAAACAAGGTAGCTAAAAGAAGAAAATCATGCAAGAGTCATCATCAGATGATGAAGAGTGCTTCTGTCTCGTCTGTGTAGAGCCATTTTCAAACAGTCGCCCAAAGGAGACCTGGGTAAAATGTGTAAAATGCAACATTTGGGCCCATGATGCTTGCACCTCAGGCCAGGCAATTTATGTGTGTCAGAATTGTGACTCTGGAGATGAGTCCGATTAGTCAGATACAGGGCATCTGTTTTGTTCAGAGGTTAAACATGTTAAGTTAAGCAAGTTATCTGCAGCATTCCATTCAATTATCAGGATCTATGTGCAAGCCATAGAACGTTTGAGTTTAAAGTTCAAAGTAAAGTGGTCTTGCCACTTAATTGAAATGTGCATTATTTGGATAGAATCTTGTTTTTTCCAGATTCTCCAGGCACGGATGTTTATATTTCCAGTTCTGGTTTGAGTTTAAAATTTAAAATCAATATTCACAATTACGTAGTTGTGTTCTTATTTTTATATAATCTAGTGTGACAACTTACCAGCCGATGGGGCAAATTGTCACAAGTGGCACAGCCTCAAGCCGGACACTCATTTGTCCTCGCGCTGAATCGGCAAAAAAAACCCTCTCTAGAATCTTTATTGGGGCGCGCAGCATAGCGTCTAATGCCGTAAGATCTCTGGTCAAACAAATGATTGGCTGAAAGCGGTGTCAAATAAATATCTGATGTATCATTGGTTAAAAACGTAAACAAGCCTCCACGACGTGGAGTCCACGTGCTGGCTACGTCATATCATAATGTTAACATGCCGAAACCTCAGAGCTCATTTAATCTGGAATGGACAGAGAAGCACGAGTTTGGCCATGATGACCCTAGAGGAGCTGCTGTCACCTAAGCTTCTGCAGAGGGGGAACTTCTTTGTTAACAACTGAAATGTGGATTTATTTATTTTTCGCATTCATTATTTGTTTATTTATGTATTTCTGTTATTTACAGAAGTCCAGAAATGTTGTGTTTTCTGGCACTTTGCAAGACAGGTTCACAATGTCTTGAATAAATACAATACTGTGAACAAACACTTTGTTGCCTGTTCTGTTACACATAGGTCTATCACGATATATCGTAGATCAAATTGTCTGTCAATGAATAGAGTAGGCTATTTCAGAATCACTGTATCATGATGCCATCGATATGATGGACACAATTGTATTGTAGTTGCGACTACACCAGAGTCCTATGCAATTATTCTTGCCTCACTAAATGCAGCAAAGTGTCCTCCTTTTTGGTGTTATGGAAATGGCCACCCTAGTGTGTGTGTGTGTGTGTGTGTCGTACAGACTGTGCTGCGCAACTGTTAACTGGTAGATGTCCAAAAATGTAAATCAGACACAATTAAAAACCGAATAAGAAATATAATACTATGATTAAAAGTTACAGATACCTGAAGCTGTTGCATCTTGAGAGATATCTTGTAGATGTGAGAGAGCAAATCTGCGGTTCTAATATGAAATATTTTACTGCGCATGAAAACTCAGTGATGGTGCGTACAAGACATAAAGGTGATAAAAACATTCAGGGCTTTACTAAAAACATTCGGGGCTCCAGCCCCCTTAGCCAACCCCTATCGCCACCCCTGCATGGCACTGTGTGGATGCCTAATAATTGATGTGGTCATCTTTCATTTGGTTGAGTTTATTTGGGCCCTGCCAGAATCATATGGTGTCAGATATGCTTCAGGGTTTATTGATGAGCCAGTCTAGTCTAAATACAGAATACTGGCAAACTGTGAAAGCAGATAGCATTCTCCTACCCCAGTCTTATCTTCTCAACCTATACCAGGGAACGACAACTGGCAGCCCGCGGGCCAAAACTGGCCCGCCAGCAATATTTTCTGGCCCGCCGGATTATTTTGGAAGTCCTAAATCAGGGAACGGCAACTGGCGGCCCGCGGGCCAAAACTGGCCCGCCAGCAATATTTTCTGGCCCGCCGGATTATTTTGGAAGTCCTAAATGCTGCACAAAACTCTTCCACTACTTGAGAAAAGCCGTAGTCGCGCGGCGATTTCACCGCCGCATACTGTGTGAAACACCCATAGGGAATCATGCGGCGCGGGATTACATTTTAAAGTATAACTGTGCGTTCACACCGGACGCGAATAGCGCGTCAAATTCGCGCCTGCCGCGTCCAGTTATACGCTTGCCACTTTGTGTCCATTCGCGCGTCAAAAGACGTTAGCGGTCAGAACTCTGGTGTACTTTGGACGGAGCGGGCGGTCTGACTGACAGCTGTTTGGTACTGAAACCATTGTCAGTCAACAACATTCTTTTTTTGCAAGGATGTTTGAAATAGTTCGGCAGAAAATAGCCTACTTCATTTCGTCAGTAGGGCAATATGATTTTCGTTTATGTTGCTTAGAAATTTGAGTGATAGGCTTTGTCCTATTTAATTTATGTTATTTATATTTCTTTCTTTTTTTTCTGTGGCATTTTTTTTCTCTGCTGACAGTACAATGTTAAAATAGCCTAATATTTATATTGACACGAACACAATTTTTGTATAGCATTTATAATTATTATAGGCTACTTAATCATTTTAGTTCAGGAAATAAATAATGGAAAAACAAGTCTTTTTCATCTTTTTATTTTTGGTTTTAATTTGAAAAAACGATTGAACGAATGATCCACGGACGGTGACGGACCCATCATATTCTGCGATTATAGGCCTATATAAAAGTATTTAATTTCTATCCATAGGCCTACTCTGTGTAGCTGGCCCGCCAACTACTGGCTAAAAAAAATATTGGCCCGCGGCCAAAGTTACTTGGCGACCCCTGACCTATACTTTTGCCCACACAACCAGTCTATACAGTGCCACTAGCCAAATGTAACACAAACTTGAAGCGTGACCTCCAGGACTGTGACCAGTGGATTGCTGCTTTGAAATCGAGTGCATTTGGATTTATTCTTCCAAACTCTCTATAATTGTCAGGAAAACATCTCAAATGAAGCCTTTTTCACCTGCTGACTGCGACACGGAGAGCACACAACACAACAGCACGATCTGCAAAATGTTGGTGACATTCATAATCACGTAAACATAATTGGCGATATATTGCGTCACTAAACAGTATTGAGGTAATGTACATATATTGTGCGATAAGTCGATATTGATTATTGCGACAGGCCTAATGCTCGCTAGTTGCAGAGAATTTGATAACTCTACCAAGTTTTGATAATATGTATTTATTCGTCTTATTTTTTTATTTATTTGAAAAATAAATGTTTTATGTGTAACTAGCAAGCATGATCTATGGTAGCAGGTATAAAGGTGATTGGACAATAAACAATGTGCTGTGCCATACAATCAAGATTGAAATATTAGTCACTGAGTTTTTGATTATTTGCTTTCTAACTATCCTTTCCAGAATTTAAATGCATAACTGGATGTCATGTCCAAACAGAAGCGAATTAGTCCTGTGGAGGATGCCACTAAACACATTCTGTCTGGCAAAGACAAACCATGCTTTGAGGAGAGATTCATTAACTCTCATAAAGGTTAGTTACTGTTACGAACTGCTCCGAGACACAAAGGTTGAGATCCAATTGCAGCTTTATTTGAAGCGTAATCCAGAATTGTAATACGCACAAGAGGGGTCAAGCACAGGAAGGCAGTCGCAAAAAATTGCAGTGCAACAACATACAAAACTTCGCAGTGAGAGAAGGGGTGAACCAGGCTTATATGGGGTGAACTAAACAAGAAGATGAGCTACAGGTGAATGTGATAATGAGTGCTGATGAGTCCAGGCAGAGAATGATGGGAGATGTAGTCTGTGAGTGAACGTGAGAGTCTGGTGTGGAGTGCCCTCTGGTGGCTCTCAAGGGCACTCCAGCTGGTGACCGTTACAGTTACAGTATTTCAATGCTTCTTACATCCTATTCAGGAAGGTACTGTAGCAGATAGGGTCTCGTTCTAAAACTGCATCCCCTCTTCATATAAAACAGTAATAAAGTCATAAGATAATAGCACAAAATGCACGTGTAAAAGCTGTATTACATTGAATAGTCTAATTTCAGTAGGTATGTTACTGGTATTCTTAAAGGGGACATATCATGCTAAATCCACTTTTTTACCCCTTAAATGCATTTTGTTGTATATTTGGAGTGTTTAGAAGTACAGAAAAGTTAGTCTCTTCAGGCGCTTCGTTGATATCTTTATATTCTGTTTTGGTCATATTTTGCAACCTGTTACGATTTTCTATTCTCTATTACGTTTTTTGAACAATTACGTCACAGTATTTGCAGCGGAACTGCCAAATAAGGACATTGACTCCCGGCCCAACACTTCCAGCAATCCTCCATTTTTATTTCTCACTGTGATTTTGTAATCCAAGCTCAAGGATGCAAAAGTTACGAGAGGGTAAGTCAAAATGTTCGGTTGTTGGATGTAGTAACCCACACGCTTCATTACACCGTCTCCCAGCATCAGAACCTCTTCCAAGTGCCTGGTTGAGTTTTATTTTTAACGGATATGTACCCATAAAGTCATTTTTGTGTTGAACGATAGTTCATGAACTCGTTCATATTTTGGGCGAACGTGAACTGAACGTACTCTATTACTGCCTGATGAACGTTACTGTGAACTCGTTCATTCTGGTGTCTGTGAACGCCACGTCTCTCAGTTTAAACTTCGTTCAAAAGGGTGCAAGATTTCTATAGAAATGTATTTGTCCCGTTCGGAACCTCCGTTGTCCCGTTTATTGACGCTGATCTAACCACTGATGTATGACTGAATCTGATACAACAGCAACACGGCACTTGATCACGACACCGGTCATCATCCAATCACAGTCCACACTCACACGCATCAGACCCAGAGATCAGACCATACGAATAACAAACTCTAAATTGAGAATTAATTATTATTTTGGGACAAATCATTGTTTGATTTGCGCACAGAATCCGCCGCTGTCTGGTCGCTTCGATCCGGACTCGCGCTAACGGCAAATCCCTTTCACTGTCCGACTGGGTTTTGATTTCGGCAAATCAGTTTCAACGAATTCAAACAACGTGATTATTGTGAGTCCAACATACATCCAGCCACGCAAGAAAGCATGAAATCGTCCTGAGGGAATAATATACTGATGTGATTTGCTGCCCAAGAAACATTTCTGATTATTATTAATGTAAAAAAAAAAGAAAGAAAAAAAAAATCTGGATTCTTTGATGAATAAAAGGTTCAAAGTAAATTTATCCGAAATAAAAAAAACGTAACATTATAAATGTACTTGCTGAATAAAAGTAGGCTATTAATTTCTTTAAAAGTAGTGTATAATTACAAAAGCTTTCTATTTCAGATAAATGCTATTATTTTGAACTATGGTTTGTGTGTAATATGACTTTAATCAAAACAAATGTGTTGTCTGAAAACCTTTTAAACGCATACGAACCTGAAATGACATATAGGCCTACTGTGTTATGTTGGCCTAGCCTATAGTAGCCTACAAATATTTTGAGTGTCCCTCATTTTCCTGTAAAGAACCATGCACGATTGTCCCGCATTTGTTTAGTTGGCAACCCTACCCTCAATGCTATGTAAACCCTGGTTGGATAAGGATTTTAAAATTGGATATGAAGATGAAATCGGACGCATAGTTTCAGTGTTAAAACTGATAACATAATTGCTGTATGTGGTTTTATATGGGCTGTGGCAAAAATTTTGAAAAATAATATATGACGACTTGGGATGAGAATGCGTTGGCTATAACCACACTATGCAAGTTTGCCAAACCGGGTCGCGTTTCTGTAGTTCGAATGAGACAATAGAAAACTACAAATTTGACTTGCTTTACGTCAAGCGTTACAATAGTCATTATTTAGTTTTTCTCGTTTCTGATGTCGCAATACATCATACTTTCATGAAATCATGCAACATACCTTGTCTGTGGACATCGTTCATTCCAAAGCCGGTGCTGGATAAACAGCGAGCGTGTGTGCGACAGTAAGCTGCGGACGGCGAAATTATTTACGACAGCGGTAATGGACAACTGTTTAAGTTGTTCTGTTCATACAACATAAGAAACAAACATAAGTAGAAACGGAAACAAAGAAAGAAAGGAACATAAGTAGAATAATGGTCATTATCATTAATAATGGACCATTAGAATAATGGTCATTAACCGGTTAATAATGTTATTTTATCATTCTGTTAAATATTTTAATTTGGCAGTCAACCAATCACGAATTCAAATAGTAGCCTACAGACTATGCAAATGTGATATTGACGCATAGCCTATTCAACGTGATGAAATGCCCTCGCTCAGCTGTCAATCATCATAGGTAAGTCGCAATGGCAATGCGCTGGTGTTAGTTTTTCTGAGAATATATATGTAACATATATAACATGTAATATATGTCAAACAATTAGGCCTACATTTCAGTGAAAATGAATAGCGGGTAATATGCAGCTTGTTGTGTGTTTTGAAACCATGAAAATTGCAGGATATAGAACATGGATTCACACAACGTCAAATCACACACTTAAAGCGCTTCTGTGAATGGAGAAAACAGAATAAAACTAAATATATAAAACTAATATATAGGCCTATACACGAAATTCAATTATTCAAATAAATAATTACAGATTAACATAACGAAATCATTTTTTTTGCTGAGCTTTGGTTCATTGTGACGGGGTCCAAAGTTCACAGAAAGGAAACCGAGATGGCAGAAAATGGCATTGTGCTTGTTTTCTGTATTTTACAAAAGCTTTACAGTTTTGAATCATGTCTTGCTAAATTACAGAGCAATGTTCTTTAGAAGGACAAAAATAACTGTGATCGCGCCAGCGCCTCACGTGCACACACAACATATTCTAGCATTGCACATCGCAGATCGCAGCCTGTTCTTATCAAAATAAAATAGTCAACCAAACATATAGAAAGTTAACCAAACCATGTCCATGCTACAGAGGTAGCCCCTCGTTTAGGAACTGGTCCTTCTCCTGCTCGGAAACACTCGGTTCTGTCTCCTTCACTCGTCATGCTGTTATTCACGTTTCTGCCTGCATCCTCATGGTGGCGTGTAAGATTGCAGTCGTCCAAATGATGAAAACGTTTTGCCGTAAACAATGTATTTTACAACACCACGAAATAAACAATAGAGCATAATATGAAACGATAGACTTTTTATTTAGTCCATACAATATATATCGTCATATCGCACAGCCCTACAACCAACCAGCAATAATTCTGCCTCCCACAGATTGGCTATGTACACGTGGAACACAGATTAGCCCCTGTCACTTTAAGAAACTACTCCTAATGTCGCTCGTAATGTTCAGAAAAGAAATCTGTCAACAGAATCTGTATCTTCCATTCCATCCTCTCCACCATCATGGGCAAGTCCAAAGAGCTGTCACAGGACATCAGGGACAATATTGGAGACCTGTACAAGGCTGGAATGGGCTGCAAGACCATCAATAAGAAGCTTTGAGAGAAGGAGACTTTTGTTGGTGTGATTATTCAGAAATGGAAGAAACACAAAATAACCATCAATCGCCCTCGGTCTGTAGCTCAGTGCAAGATCTCGCCTCATGTGGTACGGATGATCAGGTGAGAAAGGTGAGGGATCAGCCCAGAACTACACGGGAGGAGCTTGTTAATGATCTCAAGGCAGTTGCAACCACAGTCACAAAACAAACCATTGGTAAGACACTACGCCACAATGGATTGAAATCCTGCATTGCCCGCAAGATCCCTCTGCTCAAGAAGGCACATGTACAGGCCCGTCTGAAGTTTGCCAATGAACATCTAATGATTCAGAGAAGGCTTGGGAGATGAGCTCTTTGGCATCAACTTAACTCATCGTGTTTGGAGGGGGAGAAATGCTGACTATGACCCCAAGAACACTATCTCTACAGTCAAGCAGGAGGTGGAAACATCATGCTCACATGCAAACAACTTTATGCTCTGGGGCTGTTTCTCTGCTAAGGGTACAGGACGACTTCACTGTATTGAGGGGCTGATGGACAGACCATCTACCATACAATCTTGGATGAGAACCTCCTTCCCTCAGCCAGAACACTGAAGATGGGTCTTCCAGCATGACAATGACCCAAAACACACAGAGTGGCTCATGAAGAAGCACATTAAGGTCTTGGAGTTGCATAGCTAAGACTCAGTTACAGTGTAATTGAATTGCAATTGTAATGTCAGCAAAATACATTTGAAGTTTATGCTGAGTGAATTCTGCATTTCAAACCTTAAATACAAGAGTATATTTAAAATATAGTTTAAGTATACTTGGAATAGTTCCACTTTAGCACAAACAAGTATATTAAATACAACTAAGTTGAACTTCAGCACTACTTTTGGACAACTAAAATGCATTTAGTACAAAATTAGTTGTTCCTATTTAGCAGACTTTAAGAATACCAATTTATAGTGTGCCACAAATACATTAGTTATACTAAAGTAGATATGAATAAATTGTGCTTAAAGGGATAGTTCACCCGAAAATGAAAATTAGCCCATAATTTACTCACCCTCAAGTCATCCTAGGTGTATATGACATTCTTCTTTCAGACAAACACAATCAGAGTTATATTGAAAAATGTCTTGGCTCTTCCAAGCTTTATAATGGCAGTGAATGGCCGTTTTAGACATCAGTGTATGTGTGTGTAGCTCAGGACTCAGTGTTCACCATGGTCCCAATATGTAGGTGTGATTTAGATATCAGTATCAGTGTGTGAGCGTCTGCGAGTGTGTGTGTATGTGTGAGTGTGCATGTGTGTGAGTGTGTAAGAGTGTGTGAGTGTTTATGTGAGTGTGCATAAGTGTATGTGCGGGTGTGTGTTTGAGTGAGTGTGTGTGTGTGTGTGAGTGTGTGTGTGAGAGAGAGAGAGAGTGTGTTTGTGCGTGCATGCTTGCGTGTGAGTGTGTGCATGCACCGCGTGAGTTTGTGTGTTGCGTGCGTGTGCGTGAGTGTGTGTGTGTGTGTGTGTGTGTGTGTGTGTGTGTGTGTGTGTGTGTAT
>FLSR01000420.1:7167-22798 GCA_900092035.1 Leuciscus waleckii
AGTCCTTCTATAGTAATATTTTGTCCCAAAATACTATTTTCCTAAGGGTAATTAGGGCATGTGTAGCAGTCGCAGCTATTTTTTCACCTTTGAAAGGTTTTTGGTTTGTTTGTTTGTTTTGTTTTATAAATTTTGTGTAATACTTATGTAACATTTTTATTGATCTACATGATAGTTTGGTAATAGTGACACCTACTGGGAAAAGGAGTAACATAAGACGTATTGGTCATGTGATTTTATTTTTGCGTGCTTACCGGAAAAGGAAAAAGAAAAAAGAGAAGAGAGAAACACGAGGTGTCGCACACAAATCGAAAGAGGTCAAATAGAAAGAGTGTTTGAGCAAAAAATTGTCTACTGATGTCTCCTGAGTCCCGATTGGAAAGCACACGGTATGTTTGTATGTATTTTGGTTATTGTTTATTTATAATTTGATGTACTGTGTGTATTGATTTCAGTTTTAATGGGATATGTTTCGAACGATGTCATGGTAGAATCGCTTCAACAAATTTGATTGTAATTTTGGTTTATTTTTCAGTTTTTTCACGGTGTCCATTCGATTTTTGTGATATGGAATTTCCTGATTCCTGAAAGGAAGACATTAAAAGATTGAAGGCATCAGTTGAAGCGTGATTTTCTGATCTGGAAAAACATTCAGGAGCCGTTATATTACATTTTAGGAAGTCTCTATATAACCAGATTTTAAACCTTCCTACATTTGGAAACGTGTAGAAACCTTTCTAAATTTGATCTTACGATAATTTTCTCCAATGTGCATACGTGACAAAAAAACTAAAACAAAACGTACGCCTCTCTTCCAGATGTGAAATTTATAAATCGCAAATGATTTTGAAATTGTGCGCAGCAGAATGGTTTCCGATCTCTGCATTGTAATTGCTGCCTTATTAAAGGATTAGTTCACCTTCAAACATTTTTTTGCTGATAATTTACTTACCCCAATGTCATCCAAGATATCCATGTCTTTCTTTCTTCAGTCGAAAAGAAATTAAGGTTTTTGAGGAAAACATTCCAGGATTTTTCTACACAGAATGGACTTCAATGGGAACCAGCTATACCAATGTTCAAAAAAGGTTCAAATGTCCGTTCAATGCAGCTTCAAATGCTCGACACGAGACGGACATTTGAACCTTCTTTGAACATTTGTATAGTTGGTTGCCATTTAAGTCCATTCTGTGTAGAAAAATCCTGGAATGTTTTCCTCAAAAACATACATTTCTTTTCAACTGATGAAAGAAAGACATGGACATCTTGGATGACATCGGGGTGAGTAAATTATCAGCAAAAAATTTTTTGGAGGTGAACTAATTCTTTAATGTCATTAACATGTAAAAGAGCACCAGTCAACATCCACATCTTTTACTTGACAATGAAGAGCAGCAAGAATTTCTTAGATTTCCAGACACCTGCAGTCCTCAGAAATGTGTATGTCAGCTTAGACCCTGATGTGCTGCTAAGTACTTTTCCACATCAAAGACCGTTTTTATAAACATGAACGTTGGCATGGATTGGAGTACACAATATGAGATCAATTCTGTGCATTCACAAATTTAAAAATTCACATATTTTAAAAATTAGGCCCATAGTCTAGAACAATGAGGAGACTATATGTAGTAAAATTAATAATATTTTATGATTTCCTCACTAGTCTGTGATCTGGATTCCTCTCTACATTTGTCCAGTCGCTCTTCTGTTTTATTTCTACCATCCACCTCTTCTAAACACTTTCTGTCTATTTCAAAATGGCAGCCGTTGTTTTGTGCCACTGTCTCCTCAATCTTCTCCAGCAGCTCCTTGATCTGAGTGGCGTCACTCCTGTTGCGATTGTTGAGAACATGAAACCTGTTCCCACATTTGTCCAGCAGGCACTGGAGATCCTGCCCTTCACTCTCAATGTACTGCTCTATAGATGTGTCTAACAGAGAGTCTCCACCAGTGAACAGCACTATAGTGTGACTCCAGACTCTCTCACTGAGAAGATCCAGATGCTCCTGCAATGCTTTTCTCTCAGTCTCTTTAAATGACTAGTCCACACGTATGATCAGTAGTACAGCGTGTGGTCCTGGAGGACACAGAGACACACTGAGCAAAATCTCCTGTTTCAGTAACCAGGACTGAACTCAACAGATAAATTCCACCATCCTGGAGCTTCAATGATAGTGATGTGTCTGTCTGCTACTTCTCCATGTCTCTTCACACACTGAGCAGATTTCTTCAAGTCAAACTCCTCTCTGCCCAGGATGGTGTTTCCAGCTGAACTCTTACCAGCTTCTCTATATCCCATCAACACAATCCTGAGCTCTGAGAGATGTTGGGCGTCACCTGCAACAAATACAGAACAAACACACTTATTAAGGTGGGTGACATCTTAAATCTTCTTAAATAATCTCTCTTTGTGAAAAGGGGTTCCTGAAATTAGGTTCATCTTATCTGTACGGGTGTCAAACTACACATTAATTAATTAAAAATGACATCTAAGTGTATCTCACATTAATTAAACTCTGAAATCAGAGTTGAACAATGGTTATCGATGGAGAATAATTCTGAAGAAAAGAAAATAGCTTAATTTCAATGATCTGCAGACAAAACAACAGATTACAGAACATTAAGCAAGACTTAATTCCAAATAGCTTCAGAATAATATTTTCAGAAAGTATATTTAAAAATAATAATAATTAGGCTAAATTATCCCTCTAAACCAGGGGTGTCAAACTCAGTTCCTGGAGGGCCACTGTCCTGCAGAGTTTGGCTCCAACCAGCTCCAAAAACACCTGCCTGGAAGTTTCTAGTAATCCTGAAGACCTTGATTAGCTGGATCAGGTGTGTTTAATTAGGGTTGGAGCTAAACTCTGCAGGGTTGTGGCCCTCCAGGAACTGAGTTTGACACCCCTGCTCTAAACCAATAAATAAATCTCACTCTTGTGCGTGTTCTCACCGACAAACTTGAAGAACTGTTAGATAAAGAGAAACTGTTTCTCTCTGAGAAAACAAAGGAAATTAACATTTAAACTCTCTTGCTATATTACCATCCCCATTCGAGACACAATCACACTTGAGTTAATCACCTCCCAATTTACACATCATTCCCTTCACCCATCCCTACCTCAATTCACCCAAAAATCTATATGGTCCTTGAAATGTCTCAATGCGACTGGTACAAAGGTCTCATTCCCAACTTCTGTCCCCAGTAAGTCTGGGACGGTGACTAATGCAAATTCCCATTGTGAATTCATGTTTAGCCCGTGATGTGGAGTGTGGCCGAGACACTCAGCATCATGTATTTTCTAATGTCAGGTTTGCATCTTTTCTCTTTATTCCAGAGCATTTGATGTTTTGTATTTATTATCTTTGAACTGATTATGAAATTGCCATGATACATTTACCTGACATAATAAATTGTTACATTTGATTTTTTTCTGACTCACTCTGAAATTCTTTTCCCAAGTAGATTAAACAGAATCATATGTTACTGCAAGTCTGTGTTAGATAAGTGGCCATACCTCCTTCTGAAGTAAACGTTACTTTAAATTCAAGTGTATGCGAAACCATGGGGGCTATACCAAAGTATCTTTGATTTTGTAAGCGTGAGTGCGACCGATCTCAGGTATATAGCAATTACCTCTGTTTAGTGACCAAAACTGACGAGCTTGTGATCGTGAGACCCGCGTTAAACAAGGCGTGAGATCTCTGAGCGACATAGCTTCCTAATATGAACGGGTAAAATATAAGTAAAGAGGTAAAAGGAATAAGCAAACATTCGCTCACATTTAATGATGTTCGGATATCATTAAAACCTTTTTCATTTATGAAGTCAGATGAAATAATGAGGTAATACATATGAGAAAATTTCATTTAATCTTGTGTTGTGTAAAAAGAAAGACAGAAACACGCAGAGACCTTCACCCGCTCTATCGGATACCGCCATTGGACGGATCAAGATTGGCTTACAACTGTATTACATTTATTTACATTAATTTACTAGATGGAAAGAAAGCCAAAAAAGACAATTTGTGGCTGCTTATATTTATAAAATAACTTATGGGGGAAAAACAGCCTAAATTGGCATAAACAGATCCAAAATCTTATCTGTATTGACCAATATGAAAGCAGTAAAAGTTTCTCGCAAAAAAACTGTGATAATGTTGACATTTTGCTTTCATAAAAATAGCTTCTAATCTTACAAATGTCCATTTTACATGACATATTTTTGCCTTAGTTGGAGCTCCAAATAAAATATAGTTCCACCAGCAGTCTAGTAGTTTTCACTAGTAATGTACTTTCAAAGTGTGTTTGACGGGACAAAGATAATATTCAAGACGAGATGTTTGCCGTTTTCTTTTATTTTTATTTTGTATTGTTTTCTATGGATTAGGTAAAGGGTTCCCTTTCGAGAGGTCTCTCCTATTGCCTAAGTAGCTTATGCTATGGGAAAACTCCTTTTCTCGAGAATATTGAAGCCAAATTTTTGAAACGCAGAGCAGCTGCACAGCATACACAGATGAGCGGCGAACGCAGTCATTGGCTATGCTGCGGCAACTGCATGAACCTATGACGGGGCGGCTCAGATGCGTAGTCCAATCAGGGCAATTCGTGCCCTGACACGTCAGAACCCGCCAGAATGGGCGTGGCCAGAGGCTATAAATTGAGCCCATCATTCGTCAAATTCTTTTAGATAAAATCTCCTTCAGCGAATCTCCATCGACAGCACCGTGCGGAACAAGCCCCTGCTTCGCAGGTCTGAGGACACCGGCCTCCCTCGCCGCCTTCAGCCCGCTGTTCTGCTCAGCCACCCGGCGCGCTGTATCCTTTTTGCTCTGTGTTTGCCGCTGCAACACTTATCTAAAAGAGAAACTTTCCTGCGGGAGTTGTTTCAAATGCCTCGCACCAACTGCGCCTCGTGCTTCACCGAGGATGACCCCGCCACTTTCGCTCCCTCTCTACCTTTGCTCGAGCCGCGCAAGAAAAAGCGTCGTTCACAAAGGATGCCTGAGCGGATGGAGACCTGCGATGTCACGCCGGCCCAGTCCCCGCGTGCCTCGCTCTCTCTAGATGATTCCCCCTCGCCAGTTCAGTTCACACAGGCGGACCAGCGCCCCTCTACGCGAGCGGCAGGTCTCGTCTCCTTCGGAGTGTCGGACGACGAGGAGGACAAAGATTACAGCTCTTCTCTCGCTGATCTGATGAGTGGACGGACTCCGCTTCCGGCCCCGTACCATTGACACAGGCCAGCACAGGGGCTAACTTGGACTCTGAGTTGATCTGTGTTTCTCTCCTGGGCCGTCGAAGACCTCAGGATTGATTGGTCTTCCCCGGAAGAGCCTGCAAGCAGCAGGTTAGACGAGTGGTTCCTGCAGGGGCGCCGGCAGGCCCCTCAGCAGAGACCCGCCCCGTTCAAATTCACGACAAGCTCACTAAGTCGTGGAAGGCGCCACACTCAGCTCGCCTGAAGCAATCCTTTTCCTCGACGCTCTCCTCCGTGGACGGCGCGAAGGACAAAGGCTATGATGCGATTCCTCCTCTCGAGGAGGCCTCACTGCTGCCGGATGGAAGGCCAAAGCTTCTCATCTGTCGAAGCCCTGCCGCGCTACTTCAGCTCTCGCTGGTCGTGCATACGCCGGTCAAGCTGCATCGGCGCTTCACACAATGGCTGTCCTTCAAGTGTTTCAGGCCAAGCTTCTCTGTTTTATGGATGAGTCTGGACCTGACCCAGAGGCTTTTAAGGACTGCGCAGCACCACTGACCTGGCCCTGCAAGCCACAAAGTCAACCGCCCAGTCCATCGGCCACAGCATGGCGAACCTGACTGTTCTCGAGCGGCACCTTTGGCTCCCGCTAACGGACATGAAGGACGCAGATAAGGCGGCGTTTCTCGACTCGCCTATCTCCACGAGTGGGCTGTTTGGTCCAGCTGTTAAAGGGTTCGCCGAGCGCTTCACCGAATGCAGCACCGACGGTAACTCAGCCCCGGCCAGCGACTGAAGTCCGTTCAGCTCCCTGAGAGGCGGGGACCCCGACCCAAGATTGCTTTGGACCCCGAGCCCCGCAAGACTTCCTAGCCACGGGAAAGAAAAGGGAGAGTTTGGGTCCCGCCGAGGCCGGACCGATATCCCCAAAGCTTCTCAAACATTCCCCAGTCCCCTCCTCACAGGCGGCTGGAAATGTCTATACTGCAGTCAATGGGCCTGTTACGAAACACGCCACCTGCAAACAAACACCGTTTTAACGGCGACACACATAAAGCACAAAAAGAGCCCTTTTCTGTCTGTGTCACTTGTATGTCACGTGCCCACGACAATGTTCGCACCCCTACACACAAGCACTGTTCCCACAGTCTCAAGCATTCGCCCAGCCCATGCTGGAAGTTGCATAAATGTAGCGTGCGTGCCTACTGTCATGTACGCACCCCTGCACACAAGCACTGTTCCCACTGCCACAAACATTCCCCCAGCTCACGCAGGAAGTTTAATAAAAGTAGCGAGCGTGCCTGTTTAACAACACGCACCCCTACACACAAACACTGTCAACTCGAGACTCACTCTCGACTGGTACCAGTCTGGCGTGAGTTTAGGTGTGATTTCGAGGAGAAAGGTGATCATGACAGACACCTACAACCTTGGTTGGAGCCTCTGGCCTTTGGTCAAGCCCAGAGAAGTGCCTACATATAAACTGTCTGGAGATGAGAGCAGTCGCTTTATCACTGAGAGCCTTTCTCCCATACCTAAAAGGCGACGACGTCTTGGTCCGGAGGACAACATGGCAGTGGTGTCTTACATAAATCACCAGGGCGGCCTCAGGACGAACACCTTGCACGCCATGGCCAAGAGCCTCATTCTATGGGCTCAGCACAACCTACGCTCACCGAGGGCAGCGCACGTGCCAGGCATTCTGAACCAGGTTGCGGAGACAGGTTATCCAGAGACAAAGTTTCCCTAGGGGAATGGTCTCTCCACCCTCTGACGGTTCAGCTAATTTGGAGCATCTTCGGCGAGGCAGAGGTCAACCTCTTCACCACTGAAGACAACGCTCATTGACTAATATTTTTTTCAAAGAGCACGGACACACTCGCCCATGATTGACTGAATCGTCCGCTGTATGCTTTTCCCCCGGTCGCGATGCTACCCCAGGTCATCAAACAATAAAATAAAAATATTTAAAAAATAGCCCCTCTCTGGAAGACCCAGCTCTGGTTCTCAAAGTTGACACAACTGCTGAAATCAACCCATGGCCAATCCTGCTGAGGAGAGATCTTCTCACGCAGGCGAACGGGACAATCTGGCATCCCCGTCCCGACTTATGGGCCCTTCACGTATGGCCCCTCAACGGGTATCCGGTTGCCTCCTGGATAGGTTACTGAAAACCATCACTCAAGCAAGAGCGCCCTCGACCATGAGCCTCTACGATCAGAAATGGAGAATGTTCTCTTGCTGGTGCGCCGCTAGGAACCTGAACCCCCACTCTTGCGAGATACCGAGTGTACTCGCCTTTTTACAGGAGCGTTTGGACGCGGGACGCACCCCCTCCACGCTCAAAGTATATGTGGTGGCCTTAGCAGCATCGCACGCTCCGGTGGCCGGGCAATCATTAGGAAGAAACAACCTCATTGTCCGCTTCATTAAAGGGGCAAGGAGGCTAAACCCTCCGAGACCCCCCTCGGTGCCTATCTGGGACCTCTCCACATTGCCCCCCCCGGTGGCTGAAACGGGTAATTGCATTTTTTCAACCCAAAAAAATTGCATTGTTTAAAAAAAAGATATATTATAAATATTTAAATAACACAAAACAACTAAATGGTGGTAGGTAATACATCTGATTTCATATACTGATGTAGAAAAAAAGATTCAGGGCTCTGGTTCATGTGACAAGTGACAGGCTAACGTATGTCCAGCGATTCTCAGCTAGCATGTAATAGGCCTTTTCAGAATGTTTGTAAACAATAGGCACCAAGATACTACCGGGTGGCAGAACGTGAGCGGCTTCTACTGACTAACTGAAGAGATCCAGCCGGCGACTGCAACAGTTACATAGTTAAAAACATTGTTGTTGATCGAAGTTGAAATGATGACGAAAACGTGTTGTGTTTGGGGTTGCGCTGCCAGAAATACAGCAAAAGGTGTAGGGGTTTCATCGATGTCCTGTGGGTGAGGAGGTTATAGCGAATGGACGTCGTGTCGTCAAAAGTAGGAAATCTTAACGATCCCCAAAATTATATCCAACGTTTAACAGTCAAATAAGGATAATAACTATTCATTTTGGAGAGTGCATGGTGAAGTGAATGTCCTACCTTAGAAAAAAAAAAAACTTTTCCGATATCTTTGGATCGGAGATGCGTCCATTGTTCAAATTTCCCACGATCAAAGAGGACACTAATACGCATGTGCACAGCAAAAATCACAACTTGTGCTTGCTGCGAACGCAAGTTATTTAAGGTGCCACAACATGTCTCAAATGTACACAGTTTCTACACATTTCTGCTGCCAACCCTGCTTGCCCTTCAACTCTGCTTCATGTATTCTCAAAACGGTCCATCTACAAAATCACAGCAGAGCATTTATCTTCCGCCGGGGAAATTCGAGACTAATATTAATAAACTTGTCTCTTTTGAAGATCAGACTCATTGCCAGTCACTGCCTGAAGTAAAAGAGGGCTGCCCACTCTCACGCATTGACCGTGAGACTCACGCAATTGTCACTTTTCACACGTGCTACACATCCATTTTCTCACGCAACTTACCGAAATGTATATTCCACATACATAATATCGATCAATTAGTGTTTTTCAACCGTGCAATGTTGCACCGGTATCACACCACTTACTGCGCCACTGGACCAGTTCTAGGTTCTAAGGAGTGGGGAGCAAAAAATTATTACACCAGAGACCGTTGCTTTAAATACAAAAGGCTGGCAATTTACTGAATGCAAAAACACATAGAATATACAGTATGCAAAACAAAACAAAAAAACCCTGCAGGTTCTTAATATTGAGGTAAATATAACAAATGAAAAGAAATTTCACTCTCTTTTTGTTCTTTAGTTCACCTAAGTTATTTTAGTCAGGCTAATCTAAGTTAGACCGGTCTTTTCCTAGGTTGCACCTATTTTAGAATTCCTATTTTTCTTCCGGAGTTAACTCTTTTCCCTTTCTTTTACGGGTAAGAAAATACCTTCAATTTACACAACCAAATCAAAGTGGACCACAAGCATTTCAAGTAACATTCAAACATATGAACTCAATATGAAAATAAAAGTATAACACCTTAAACTCAGTTCAAGTCCAAATGTGAGTTCAATTATTCAGTCAATGAAGAGTTTCAGTTCTATTCACTCCAAAAATAATAGTTCAATCAGTTCCAGTTCAGTTCAAAAACCAATTCCTGACAATACTCCTACCACTCTGGCAGCGAGTCACCATACGCAGGAGATTTCCTCACTGATGCGATGGAGAAGATGAGTTGAAAGTCTGGCTCTGGCTCGCCATCTTGAATCCCGTCTGCATGTGCACACCCGCACACTGCAGCCCAATCCTCGCTCCGACCGAGCCTCAAACCAAGCAAAAAACCTGACCAAAACCGGTGTGGTTTAGTTCTCATAAAATCCTGTCAGTTCCCGACCCCTTAAAGGGGCAGTGACATGAATTTTCTGTCAGCATACTTTTAATCTTAAACATTAAATTGTTGTATTAACATTTTTAACTGATGAATTAACTTATATTAAATGAATCACTTAACTTTCAAACTTATTTATGCAGCTTTTAAACTATTTATTCTTATTTATGTCATATTTTAACATGGGTCACAAAGGTCAATATAACGCTGGAGAACAATTATGTCACATAACATTTTCCTCAGGAAAGCCATTTAATGACCATGATAGGCTATATAAGCACGCTATTTTGTCTAGAAAAAAGAGCTAGAGAGTATTTTGCTAATTATGTGTAGGCCTACTATATTACATATTTATTATATTTTTTACTTATATCATTAAACACAGTTGTTGTTATGATAAAAAAAACGCATTATATTAAATTATTTTTAAATTTTTTATTACATTTTTACTGTCGACGGTGGGTCTCCCTTCCAAGCAATTTACTAGCGTTGCCATGGGAACGCTTCGGCTTTTGCCACCCGGAAGAACGTCTATTACTGTTGTGATGTCATGGTGAATTGTCGTATAGCATTGTAGTTATCTGGTCGGACTCGTTACACCAAAATATGGACATAAGGAGATTTTTAAAACGTCGAGCTCCAAATGACACAAATAGTCAGTCATCGGGATCTAAGGATACAACCAAACAACAGTAACCAATGATGACGATATGCAAACAGACACTGCTGTGAAATTGGAGGGAACAGCTCTGGATCAGCAGCAGCAACCGTTTGCAGTCCTGACGTTCACTCCACGGCCACAGATGCGCTAGCTGCAGGTAACACCAACAAAGATGATCTTGGAGAAAAACACAGCTGTCCCAAGCAACCTGCTCTAACCCAATTCCCCTCAAAATGTTTTGGAAGTACAAAACGATCGTACTTTCGTTTTGATCGAGTATTGTGTGACTGTTCATTTTTCCCTCTCAAAATTTTTTAAATGTTTCATGAAGTACAACACAATGCAAAATATAACTTGTTTTTTAATCACTCTCATTGCCACAATGTGTTTTGAAAAAAAGAAAAGAAAAACTTAAAAAATCTTTTCGTTTTGGTTGAAGATAATATTTTAACAGTGCAAAAGTGGTCCACATTTCATTGATCCTAATTGTGTCCGAACGAAGATGCGATGCGAAGGCTAAGTGGCTGTTTATGCGAAGTTCTACCTGTTTACAAATATGATTGTACGTTTTTTCTTGGGTTAAAAATAAATGTGTTTATTTAGCATGTTTGTTTTGTCCATTTGTGCTAGTGCTCAGTTCCCCAATTGATAGGCCATACAGGTCCCAGCTGCTACAATGAATTTTTTTTTTTTTGCCCCCCCCTGGCTCAAATGTCAAACTCCGCCTATGGCCCGACCTTATCCAGTCCTGTTTTACATGAACTTGGTTCGTATATATATTATACATTATATATTACATTATATATAATTTATTAAGGTTTGGCCCTCATTAGGCCCACTCCTCCTTTTATCCCTTATGAAGCCCATCACTGACCGGCTTATTGGGTTCATACTTTACTCTTAAGGGCTTCAGGCTTTGCCTCAGGCTTGATTAGAGCGATGTTTAGCACGCACAGTGTTTCAAAGGGGGTTCCCATAGCGTAAGCTACTTACGCAATAGGAGAGAACTCTCAAAAGGGAACGTCTCGGTTACTAACGTAACCTGCTTCCCTGAGATGAGAGTATTGCGTAACTCGCCGTGCTTGTGCTTTGGTCAGGGAATCGCTTTAGTCGATTTAACCTAAAAGAATTTGACGGACAATGGGCTTAATTTATAGCCTCTGGCCACACCCATTCTGGCGGGTTCTGACATGTCAGGGCGCGAATTGCCCTGATTGGACTACGCGTCTGAGCCGCCCCGTCATAGGTTCATGCAGTTGACGCTGCACTGCGTTTCAAAAATTTGGCTTCAATATTCTCGAGAAAAGGAGTTTTCCCATAGCGTAAGCTACTTACGCAATACTCGTTCCCTCATCTCAGGGAACCGAGGTTACGTTAGTAACCGAGACGATTTCCGTTATCAAAAGCACACATGAAGAACAGGATAGTTTATGAAATGAAAGTGCTTATTTCCTTCAGTAACAGATTTTAGGGGCCGTCACTGTGAGCTGCTTTGAACCCATCTATTGGGAATGTCTCTACAAATAGCGGTTAATGACAAGAAGTTTCTTGCTATTATTGTGTTGACTTAGATTTTCATGATTTACTAATATACTCAGTGTGTATCTGCACTATAAAGTATATGGACTCACTCATCTGTGATCTGATGTTTTCTCTCCTTTTTTGCATCCTCTTCATTCGTTCTTCTGCTCTCTCTTCCTCTGCTCTTCTTCTCTCTTTCACCTCCTGTAAAATCTTTCTGTCTATTTCAAAATGGCAGCTGTTGTTTTGTGCCACTGTCTCCTCAATCTTCTCCAGCAGCTCCTTGATCTGAGTGGCGTCACTCCTGTTGTGATTGTTGAGAACATGAAACCTGTTCCCACATTTGTCCAGCAGCCACTGGAGATCCGGCCCTTCACTCTCAATGTGCTGCTCTATAGATGTGTCTAACAGAGAGTCTCCATGAGTGAACAGCACTATAGTGTGACTCCAGACTCTCTCACTGAGAAGATCCAGATGCTCCTGCAATATTTTTCTCTCAGTCTCTTTAAATCTATCTTTCACACGTATGATCAGTAGTACAGCGTTGGTCCTGGAGGACACAGAGACACACTGAGCAAAATCTCCTGTTTCAGTAACTCAGGACTCTCCTTTACAGAGAAATACCTCCACCATCCTGGAGCTTCAATGACAGTGATGTGTCTGTCTGCTACTTCTCCATGTCTCTTCACACACTGAGCAGATTTCTTCAACTCAAACTCCTCTCTGCCCAGGATGGTGTTTCCAGCTGAACTCTTACCAGCTCTTCTATATCCCATCAACACAATCCTGAGCTCTGAGAGATGTTGGGCGTCACCTGCAACAAATACAGAACAAACACACTTAAGGCCTGTTCACACTGGGACGAATTTTGCGCGCGATATTCGCCGACGTTTAACACCTCGTGACTAAACAAAGGGCGCCAATGTGAGTGTGCACACAAACGCGAAAAACGGCACGCGTAAAAGCGTCATTTTTAAAAAACGCCTCGGGTTCGTTTTTTTGGTTTGATGCGGCGCGTCAAAAACACGAAACGGTCTTGCCGAGCACACATACGTAACAGCGAAGAAGATATACGCAGAGTAGTGTCACACTGCCGGGAAGAAATAAGACGAGGAAGATGCAAGGCAAGATGAATGTAGAGCTGCTGGTTTCGTTGGTGTCGGAACATAAAGAACTATATGACAAACGCCACAGCGACTACAAAAATCTTGATAAAAGAGAACTGTTATGGAGTGGTATTAAGCGCCATCTAATGTCAGGGAATGAATTTGCATGTTCACTCGGCTCATCGTCAGCGAAAATCGGTTGGGTGTGAACACAAAAAACGCGTTGAAAAACGCTGGCGAATAACGCGCGCCGATATTCGTCCCGGTGTGTACGGCCCTTTAGGCTATCATGTAGTGTGTGCTTTCTGAACAGTTAACTAGAAAGCTGCACTAAAAATATGCTAATCATAATAATACAAATGCTTCATGAATGGAGTTACGTTAAGAATCATCCATGGATGAAGAAATGAGAATTGTTTAATTTTCTCAATCAAGAGAAAACAAAACACAGATTACATAAACTCAGGGCTAAATTGGCATTTGTTGCAAAAAAACAAAACATGTTTTCAGTAATTATATATCCTTAAAAATATGCAACATGTAAAAAGGCGAACTAAATGAATGAATAAATCTCTCTCTTGCGCGCACACACTCCTGACACACGCATAATTGCACAGCAACGAACTTTAAAATACATGACTGTATTCTGCAAATAAACCTAAAACGCAATCCGTGACAAGCCATATGTATAAGCATAAACGACTATATGGAGAACAAAAAGCAAAAAAATCTTAGCTGGGTCATTCCACGAAATAGGTGCCTTTTGTGTCCCTGAGAAACAATCAGACACAGAATTACACTATAACTTTTTTTTTATTATTAAATAAAAATAAACATTTTATTTTATTGCTGCACAGCTGAGGAATAGAATATGCTCTAAAGACAACAGAAACATCTATGTGTGATTAAGGTAGTATTAGAAGTACTAAAGGTTCTACGCTCAGAGACAGTGATAGTGTTGAAGACTATAGAGCCGCCCTCGGGGTGAGGCTGTGATACTCTAGTTAGTATTAATGATCCTGTGTCGGACCAGCGTACACCTGAGAAGGACGGTGAGAGTGTATAGATGCTAAAGACCTGTGTGCTCATGTGTGATTGAGGCAGTGATAGGAGCTTCTTGACGGGATGCCGTCACCTTACTTCAGGGAAGTATTGTATTGTATTGTAAGTATTCGGGGAATTGCCTCGAGATACTGTAGTTATTATTTTTTTAAATCGTGCGTGGTAAAGAAGTCAGATTTAGTAGGTTGTATTCATATTAAATATTTCCACAACAATTAACGAGCAATTTCTGAAACCTCTGGGCTCCAAGAGGGCGCGCTTGGCGGTCGATGACGCTATGCCTTGTCACCCCCGAGCCCCTCTTTCATCGCCAGCAGGCAGCAGTGGCTGTGTCCTGGACGCGCTGATGCCTCCGCACACTCACTCGCCCTTCTACGGAAGCAGGTATGTGCTGCACCACACACTCAGACCCCACTTCGGGCCGCTGTGCCGTCCGAGTCAGGTCCCTGCATTCCGCTGAGCTGCCCCACCCCGGGTACATCTGTGGTGCCGTTGGTCCCGCTTGCTCAGTCTCTGGGAGCCTGGTTAACACTTCCCAGCCCGTCTCGCTGGCTCATCCGTACCATCAGACTCGGCTATGCGATTCAGTTCGTCCGGCCCCCCTGATTTCAAGGTCATTCTGTTCACCCGTGTTCTGGCGGACAATGCCCCTGTGCTCAGGGCAGAGATCGCAGTCCTACTGGCGAAGGACGCGATCGAGCCGGTCCCTGCAGCCCGTACTTCATTGTACCCAAGAAAGGTGGTGGGTTATGACCAAACTTGGACCTGTGCGCCCTGAACCGGTCCCTTCACAGGCTACCGTTCAAGATGCTTACGCAGAAACGCATTTTCAAATGCATCCGTCCCCAAGATTGGTTTGCAACGATTGACCTGAAGGACGCATACTTACATGTCTCGATTCTCCCTCGACACAGACAGTTTCTTCACTTTGCGTTCGAGGGACGGGCATATCAGTACAAGGTCTTACCCTTCGGGCTGGCCCTGTCGCCCAGCGTCTTCACGAAAGTCGCGGAGGCGGCCATTGCTTCCATGTGCGAGGGTGGTGTTCACATCCTCAACTACCTCGATGACTGGCTTATTCTGGCCCAGTCGAGGGAGCAGTTGTGCGAACACAGGGACATGGTGCTCAGTCACCTCAGCCACCTAGGGCTTCGGGTCAACTGGGAAAAGAGCAAACTCACCCCCGGGCCGAGGATCTCTTTTCTCGGTATGGAGTTGGACTCGATCAACATGACAGCGCGCCTCACCGAGGCCCGGGTCCAGTCAGTGTTGAACTGCGTGAGCACGCTCAGATGCAGAACAGCGGCACCACTGAAACTTTTTCAGAGGCTCCTGGGGCATATGGCATCTGCAGCCGCGGTTATGCCGCTCGGATTGCTTGATATGAGCCGCTCCAGCACTGGCTCCACGATCGAGTCCCGAGATGGGCGTGGCAGAGCGGCTCGTGCCGGGTCCAAGTGACTCCGCACTGTCGCCAAACTCTCAGCTTGTTGTCAGACCCTTCGTTCCTGCGCGCTGGTGTTCCCCTGGAACAATGTCCAGGCACTCCGTGGTCTCCACGGATGCCTCTGCCACCGGCTGGGGGGCCACGTACAACGGGCATGCAGCTTCAGGTCTGTTGACGGGGCCTCAGCTGCATTGGCACATCAACTGCCTGGAGTTGTTA
>FLSR01000420.1:22837-34227 GCA_900092035.1 Leuciscus waleckii
ATATATATATATATATATATATTTTTTTTAAATCGATTAGGCTAAACTTATTTTATATTATAATTTTTCAAAGTTGAAAAGGCACTGAATTCGTGGAATGACCCAGCTGTAGCCTATAGACCAATATGAAAGTGAAAGCATTAGCGTATCTCATAGAAACAGTAGGTTAAACACGTTGAGTTTGATTAAAAGTCATGTTTACTATGAATTAACACGCAAAAGATGATTCGTTTTTAAAATAATAAATGCTTACTTGAGTCCATTTTCCTTCACACTGTCTCAGCCGGAGTTCCAGAGTAAATGTAGGTTTACCAGCACTCTAGTAGCCTCGTGTTTTTTCCCCGATGTCTGTTTGTCTGGACTTGCTTCAGTACAGTGGTGCACATGGGCGGGGTCTACAGGTGTAGGAGAGTTTCAAGTGCTCCTGGGAAGGTCGTGTTCAAGAAGTGGTTAGTCGTGTTTACGACGGCAGGTTCGTTCAAGTCACTTTTGTCGGAGTGAGATTGCTTTGCACCAAAATTATTGAGATAAATCTTTTTTTTTTAGGTCATGCAAAAGCTTTTTCTGTATAAATTACTGAGAATAGGTCATGCAAAAGCTTTTTCGTATAAATTACTGAGAATTTACCTACTCTGGGGATCCTCAGAGAAATCCAGTCTTGTCCAGAGAGGAGTATCAATGATGGCACAATCATTTTGACTTTCTTTGAATTATGTAACTAAAGCTAAATTTCTTGCTCTGCTGCCTGGTGCTCATTCATAATGGATTTTAACCAAGTGGCAACCTTCCGGGTTGTATTCCGGGTTCTGTATTTTCTTTCTGCAAATAAACCTAAAACGCAATCCGTGACAAGCCATATGTATAGTAAACGACTATATGGAGAACAAAAAGCAAGCCCTGAGTGTCTTAGAAAAAAAAAAATCTGTGGTGCACTTTCTCTTAATTAATTACACAAAAATACAGCACGGGTCTTACTCTACTCTACTTCTAGAAAATGAAGAACAAGGAATGTGCATCATGTGTGTTTTGCTTTTTTATGTTTTTAATTAATTTATGAAGCCACAAATTTTACCGTTACAGCCTATATTATTGTTACAATATATACTGTAGCCTATTGTGTGAGGCAATTACTTATTAAGCTGTAAATAGAAAAGCCTGACAATCACTGCTAAATACCGTATTGTGGTATTGCGCCATGTTTCTCACTGACAAGCCCCACAACTCGTAAAGATCCGGGCTTAAAGAAAATCCGAGCTTCCCACTCATATTTACCACATTGTGTTCATCTGCGTTCAACTCATAAATATCATAAATACGATCTTCACGAGATGACTTGAATGCACCATATCTCCTCTGGAAGCTCCTCACTCCTCGATCCTCGCGGTGCAATTAGAGAATTGAGATGTCCTTCAAGACGGCTGAGCTCGATCGGTTTCCGGGTCATAGGATGGAGGACGGAGGAGCGAGGAGACGAGGAGGGATATTGAGAAGCACACCCGACTCAGGTGAACTCCGCCTCTGTTCGTAACCACTCCTCTAGCCCGAGCTGGCCCGCTCTGGCCCAAGGTATTCGACGGGCCAGAAATCCTGGCCGTTGGCCCCGAGTAAGCCCTGATCAAGCCCGGGAAGTGACGGTGGAAAGGTGACTGGCCCTGGCACGCACTAGCACGGCCCGGCCCTGGCCTGACAACGCGGCTATATAGTATATGAGCAAATCAGTCCTGCTTAATCACATCAGCTTGGACTACCTGATCCACTCCAATAAAACAAGACACTCAATGCTTGGTCATGGCAATTCCATGCTGTTATATCGTTTTATGGCCCCTGACTCGTAACTTGTGTGAGATGAATCTCTGGAATGTGATGAACCGAAAATTGGGTCTGCTCCTGATCGTGATCTGAATGAACCATAAGCAGAACTTCCCACAGACCATGAATCAGATCCATCATCTCCACTCACTATAATAATGAAAGCAGAGAGCAGATCAGAAGAACATTTACAACATGAATGCATTTGACAGACACTTTTATCCAAAGCAACTGGCATGGCATTGAAGGACTATATTCATCAGTTCATGTGATTGTAATTAATTCAGATGGTCAACTTTATGTCAACTCTACATGGGTCAGGGAATGGAAGATTCACTTCATTGCAGAAATTTGGTTCACACAGAAACAGAACATATATGATTCGTTGAGAATATGGTGATTATGCAATTACTCTTTTTAGTTTAAATTTAGTTTTTGCTTTGTAGTATCTTTATGTAATCCAAGTAGTGATGATGTGAAAACATTTATTGAAATTATGGAATATTGAAAAGAAAAACTATGTACAAAAATTATACCAATTGCTATTAGCATGTATACTTAACCATGTTAAAGGAGTTTATCTCTCCAGCCTAATATAGCAATTAAACTGTGAGAGTTGTATGCAGAAAGTGTATAATTGAACAATACGAAGTGATTACGCCACTATAACACCGGAAAGAGTAAATCAAGAATGGTCTTCGATATTGCAGGACCGTTAAACCCTAGATCTAAAGTAGGTAATAAATATATATTAGTGGCAATGGATGGTTTACAGAATGAATTTGGGCAAAACATTTAAAAGAAACAAAATGAAAATGCAATAATTATTTCAGTATAGAGGAGTTAATGATCGCCTGGATCAGCACATTGAAGAACTGATGTTTTATGTTGATTTTAAGAGATTAAATGAAAGACTGCAGCACTGGAGAAGAAGCCAGAGGACTCCCAGCAGGAGACAGTACGTCAATGTGACGTCGGGAAGACGTTGGACTCCAACTAATCCAATGTCAGTCAGATGTCATATTTTGGTTGAAAATGAAAGTCAGGTTGACGTCTAAACCCAACGTTTGTTTAGCGTCAAGCTCCAACGTCACACAGATGTTGAATTTTGGTTGGAATAAGCACCGCAAAAAATGTGACATGCATGGCAGCGCATTAAATCTGTGAAGATCTCAGCAGAGGAGGATTAAACAACTCCACAAACAGCATTACCAGCTTCACTCATTACTAACCAGATTTACTTTATTTAATTTCCGTTTTAATGAAATCAATAGTTGTATTTTAAAGTCACCATGATGGTGGTTAGCGTTTGCTTTAGTTGGACTCTTGACCCTTGACTTTTTAGTATAATATTTATTCTGGCTGCTATCATTTTGTGTTTATAAAGTGCATTTGTTGTGGCAAAAGAGCCTAGAGAAAATTAGATCAGGGGCCTGTTTCAGAAAGGAGGTTAAGTGAAAACTCTGAGTATGTTAACCCTGAAATGAGGGAAACTCTGAGTTTTCTGTTTCAGAATGGGAGGTATGTTAAACCTGAGAAAGCAGAGTAAGTCAAGCCCGTTTCTGAAAGAGAGGTAACTTATACTCAGAGTCAGTTACCATGGTAACTTACTCTGTCAACCTAACCTGGTCGGGAGCAGGTTTTCTTCAGTAAACCCAGAGTTTCTTTCGGTCTCCTCCCATTTTTTAAAGAGGAAGTGGTGTTTAAACACCTCATTCATTCTTTAAGTACATTTTTATTAATAAAATTAATCTTTAATTAATAAATACAATATTGCTATTTTTTTTCAATGTTTTAAATAAGATGAAGTCTACTAACTCCTTAACTGGCATACTAAAAAAGATCAAATAATTAAGACAGTTGATAAACATACTGTAGAATTAGCTGAAAATGGCCTCTGGAATAAAATTTATTTGGTCTTTTTAAGAAAATAAGAAGCCAAAGAAAGAACTTTAGCAAGAAAATCATCTACAAGTTAAAAAAGAGCTGCTCAAGTTAGTAGAGATAAGGGGCCCTATTTTAATGATCTAAGCGCATGGTCTAAAGCGCAGGGCGCAAGTGCACTTAGAGTGTGTCCGAATCAACTTTTGCTAGGTTACCGACGGGACAAATGGTCGGCGCTCCCGGCGCATGGTCTAAAAGGGTTGTCCCTATTCTCATAATGAGTAATGGGTGTGTTTTGGGATTTACGTGTGTTAAACAATCAGAGTCTCATCTCCCATTCCCTTTAAATTGCCAGTTGCCCTCGCACCACGGCAGATTCGCTATTTACATGACCCAATTTGATAGTGGAAAGACCGAACGCTTCTCCAGAGCACAAACGGAACTGATCGTGCGTGAGGTAAAAGTGCGCAAGCAGACCATCTACGGGACAAGCCGGATTCCACCATATCTTTATGTACACAATAATAATGTTTTACACTGTAATCCTTTTATTTTAAATATTTGGCATGTTTGTGTGCTATTGTGTGTTTAATAAGCAGAATGTACGAGCATTGTAGCTCCTCCTATAGGCGCACATTACTAACGCCCTCTTTAAACAACAAAAAAAATATTGTGCCATTGACTTTAGACCAGGTTTCAGTTGGTCAATGGCTCAGTCTATTTCTGTTCCTCAAAATAGCAACGCGACAACAATGCGCCTGAACACACACCTCGATTTCACACCAGCACGCCCATGGGCGCACAAATGCATTTGCTATTTAAACAATTGGAGCAGGACGTGAAAATGATAACGTGCGTCAGACTGAAACTAGCAAAAAACACTTGCGTCGCATTTGCCGCTTTATTGCGCCGGGTATAAGTCAAGATAGGGCCCAAGAAGTCAAAGAGGCGTTCTTAGAATTGAGACTAATATAATGACAAAATGTGAAGCTAACTATACAGCAACAAATGTTGAACATGAAAAAGCAAGAAAAACAGGCAGGTTAAACCTGTGATAAAATGTGATAAAGCATTTTTGGGTGAATGTGTGTTATATGTGGAAGTTTTGGAAAATCTGATGAGAGTAAACCCAAAAAACTAAAACTAAAAGACAGTAACAAAAGACCAATACTGCTGTACCGTACATCCGCCTTGGCCGTACAGCAGGTATATGTGGAAGTTTTGGAAAATCTGATGAGAGTAAACCCAAAAAACTAAAACTAAAAGACAGTAACAAAAGACCAATATTTCCAAAGCCCCGGGAGTATAAAAGCATTACAGTATCTGCCACGAATGCGGATTAGTTTCCCTAAACTTGAGGTGATAATGACTCAACGACTTGAAGAGCAAAAATATGCCTGTGAATGTTTATGGTCAGGAATAAAATGGATTGAATGTAATGAATGTCTTGAATACATGAATCAATGGCAATATAGCAATATCAATGTTTCTCATTTTAATTTAGTTTAATTCTATGTACTAAAATAAATAAAACAATTAATAAAACTAAAGACTTTAAAACAAAACAAAAACCAATAAAAATTACAAAACAACAAAATCAATAGAACTTCATGTGTAAATAAAAAAATCTGATCCAAAATATGAATAAAAACTATAATAGTATCTCAGTTATTCTAAAATAACATTGGCTCACATTGATTTTTCTGTAAAGCTGCATTGAAGCAATTTTATTGCATAAAGCAATATATAAATAAACAAAAACAGAGACTGAGCCTACTTAAATGTTGTTGTTGTTGTTGTTTTTTGTTTTTGTTTTTTAAAGAAGTATTCTATGTATTTCTTATTATAGACAAATTATTAGAATATAAAGCAAGAATTTTCCTTTATTTTGTATATTCAGTTGCTCAAACTGCTCAACTAATGGGTCACGTGTCAAATCAAGTCACCTTAATTTATATAGCGCCTTTAACAATATAAATTGTTTCAAAGCAGCTTTACAGTGATAATAGGAAATTACCGTAAAAAAGTTATTGTCCAGCTAAAGTACGTTTTGATTGAAGATCATTAGTTATTAACTTAGGGGCCGCTTTTCTTCTGCCAGGATCAACGGCGCTACATCTCGGACTATACAAACATGGAGCAATGGAATTACTAAAATTCAGGACATTTTATTGAAAAGACAATAAATGGACTGTTATATAATACTGACTGTGCTACACTGAAAGTTATGTTGTATCCCATGCGGTAGGGGTGGGAGGGGGGGTGCGGTAATGCACTAATAACCAACACAATTATTATCTTACAAGTGTATAAGAGCATGAATTTTTATTGCACGTATTGTCGACTGGCGAAGTCGAACATCAGCCGACGTGAATAATAATACTTTTAGCATTAGCCAGCACTTTTAAAATTGCTTTGATGTCAGGCGCTCTGGTACCCAGCAAACATGTGACTATGGTGGTTGGTGTCTCTATGTACACGTTCCGTGTAATAAAATCGCCAATAACTAGGGCACATTCAACAGGATTCTCAGTGGGTGTTTCACTGAGTGGGGAGAATCTATTTGAAGTTGTAATCAGAACGGAAGATCAGTGTTTTGTCCCGCGACTACAGCGCCTCACCGTCACCCAAGTGCCCTGCTGCACGGGCTCTACAGCCGGAACCGAACAATGTACAGAGTTCACTAAGCTAGTCGCATCCAAAGCAGTATCTAAAGCCCTTGCATGCTTACTATCCTCGATTAAAGTTTGGATGCATGTTTCTAGTTCTGAAATCTTCCCCGTCAGCTTGACTATCTCCCTGCATTTATCACATGTAAATCCTGTGCTGACAGAGAAGGATGTGCTAAACATGTTTCATGAGGTGCAAGTAACAATAAGAGGAGAAGATGACATGACTTACCGTGTTTGTTGACTGATCCTACTCACCTAAGTTGTTTGATGGACTCATAAAAGGCGCGAGCGTGCGCCAGAAAAATAAATTAATTAATAAAGAGCGCACAGATGGCACGCTGGAGCGGATGGATGGCACGCTAACAGGCTAGCAGATTACTAGCATGTTGTGCTAGCAAACGGATCAAAACCTTTCATCAAAGTTGCACATTAATTTTGAACAATACCCGTCTTGTCTTAGCACAACTTTGATTTACTTTTTTGATAATAATATAAATATATTATATACCTACATTGTAACATTGCAAAATAACATTGTTTACTTTGATTTATAATGAAGGCATAACATTAATGCCTTAAGTGATACTTTTTACAGTTTGTTGACTGTAAATATATATTACTGTTCATGTTCACTCAGGTCTATGAAAAAACTGATAAAACTCAGTATCAGTAAATGTTGAAATAAGGATTAATAAATGCTTTAGAAGTATTTTTCATTGGTAGTTAATGTTAAGTTGAACCTTATTGTAAAGTCTCATGACTCAATTCTAGTTATTTCAGTCCATAATTTTACTTTCATGTAGGCAAGAAAGTATCATTGTAGCAATTATATATTTCTTATTATTTTTGAATTCGTTTTTTTTTTCATTTTAATTAGTGTATATATTTAATTTCAGTTTTAGTTATTTTAGTATAAGTTGAAATTGTTTTTATCAGATCTTTATTTGAATCGATTATTTTGTTTAAGTTATTTTTTTCTAGTTTACTATATCTATTTACCCTTAATTGAAAAACTTTTAATACACTCATCAATGCATGTTATTCTAAAGAGAATGTCTAACTTATTTTATTTTTTATAAACAACTAAGAACTAAGACATTTACAACTATAGCAAGACCTAGCATAACATGAATTTTAAAAAAAATGGGTTTACAAGAAGAAAAAAAATGAAAAAATGTACCAAATAAAATCATAAGATCCATCATAAACTTAAATGTATTTTTTTATTTAAAGAGTCAGGGCAAGGGTGCTGGGGTTGCGGCATTTACATTTTTGATTTTTTAGCATTTAGTAATGTATTTTTAATAAACACTTCAAGTGGGCTATTAGAAAATGTTATGTATATGTTAAATTATGTAAGCAATAAGGTACGAGAGGCTGTCCTGTATAGTGAATAAGTAGTAGTAGTAGTAGTAGTTTATTTCTTCGGTCATTATGAACATTTAAATCTTTGGTCACATGTAATTCAAAGATCCTGTACATAATACAATAAAAAAAAACAAAGAAAGAAAAACAAAACAAAATGTGTACATTAGAAAGATAAATACAAAATGTGTACATTAGCATCCACTTTCAACTACTTTTCTAATGTACTTCATTCAAGTGTTCTATACTTTTCCATAATATTTAACTTATACATTTTCTTAAATGCATTAATAGTTTTAGAGCGCTTAAGTTGAATAAGAAGACTGTTCCATAGATCAGCTCCTTTTACTGATAAACACCTCCTCTTAGTATTACTCTTCGCCATGGGTTTTTGTAACAGATCAGTACCTCTGAGGCTGTATCTAGATTCTCTAGTTTGAAACATCTCTTGTAGACAGTGAGGAAGCATGAAATTATGGGCCTTGTACATCACAACTGCTGGTAAACATCAACAAGATCATGAAATTTTAAAATATTTTGTCTAATAAAAAGTGGATTTGTTGGGGCAAGGTATTCTGCATAGCTAATCACTCTAATTGCTTTCTTCTGCAATAAGAAAATGGGTTGTATATTAGTTTTATAGGTATACCCCATATTTCCACACAATAGCTAAGGTATGGAACGATGAGGCAATTGTACAGTATATATAATGCCTTTTGATTCACAAAGGTTTTTATTTTACACAGTATAGCAATAAGTTTTGAAATTTTAGTCTTTAGTATATTTATATACGCTTTCCAATTTAACTTATCATCGATATTCATTCCCAAAAACTTTATTACATACACCCTTTCAATTTCTACCTCCCCAATTTTGAGTCGACATAGTTTGTTTACTCCCTTGTTTCCAAATACAATATATTTAGTTTTATGCAGATTTATGGAAAGTTTATTTACTTCAAACCATTTTTTGAGTATCTTAAGTTCGGTTTCTACTGAATTCAAAAGAGCTCAAGATCTTTTCCCGAACCCTACAAACTGGTATCATCAGCAAATAGGATACATTGCAATTTGTTAAGGACTTCACTAATTTCATTAATGTACATAATAAATAGTTTAGGTCCCAAAACGGAGCCCTGAGGAACACCGTGCGTTATTTTTGCCTCCATTGAACTGATACCATTAATGTGTACATACTGATTTCGGTCACTTAGATAACTTTCTAACCAAGCATGTGCTAAGCCCCTGACACCATACCTTTCTAATTTACTTAAAAGAAATGAATGGTCTATAGTGTCAAAGGCCTTGCTAAGGTCAATAAAGACACCAACAGCATACTCACTGTTCTCAATAGATGTTGATATCTTTTCTACTAGTTCAGTGACTGCCATTGAAGTGGACCTATTGGATCTAAAACCGTACTGATGTTCACTTAACAGGTTATGCTTGTCTATAAAGCTATCAAGTCGTTTCACAAATAGCTTTCCAATATTTTTGAAAACTGCGAGAGTATTGAGATCGGTCTGTAATTGGTAAACTGTTGCTTTTCTCCACTTTTAAAAATAGGTATTACTTTGGCAGTTTTCATTTTACTCGGAAAGATACCCATTAAAAAAGACTGATTACATATATACATTAACGGAGTAACAATACAATCAATGATATCTTTCACGAGGACCATATCAATGTCAAATCCATCTGTTGTTCTCTTGGTCTTGAAGGAATGTACAATTTCCATAATTTCTCTCTCACTAACACTTTCTATGAAAAGTGAGTTTAAATTATTTTTAATATTGATTTCTTCAAATTCTTTTGCATTGTTTGATTGCACAATTCCATTGGCTAACTTAGGCCCAACACTGACAAAAAAACTATTAAATGCATTAGCAATTTCCTTTTTGTCACTGATGATTGAGTTATTCACTGTGAAGTAATTTGGATATTCTTCCTTTTTTCTCCCATTCCTGATAATGCCATTCAAAACCCTCCAGGTACCTTGGGTATCATTCTTGTTCTGCTCCAACAATTTGTAATAGTACGCTTTTTTATTAGATCTTATTATTTGAGTTAACTTATTCAGTTTGTTTAGTCCTTCGCTTTAAGCACACATACGCAGGACACACACACAGACAGCGTACCAATCCAGATTTATGCCCGGGCAACACACTAATAATCACACACACGCGCGCACACAGAAAACACTCAGACACACACAGAAAACTACAGTCCATTTGGAGATGTCCCATACAGTTCCCAGTCCTCCCGAATCCAAAGCCCAACTTCTGAGTGTTCAAAATATTGATATCCACTTGTAGACTCCACTGAATACCATTGAAACAACCACTAATAGGAAAGAGACTCACTGTCATTATATCCCCTGAGAAAAATGTCCCAAAACTTAAGTACTCCATCCAACGCAAAACGAACACACACTGTCCATTTGCAGCGTTACAGTATATCCTCAGTCTAACAAAAAAAATATCCATTGATCCGGCTACTTCGTGTTAAATTATTCATCCAGGAAACATAAACACTAGGCTTGTCTTCTCTCAACATTATTTAAATTGGTCAAGGTCTTTCATTTCTCTTACCACTATGACTTTAGCTTGTTCCGGAGTGCGCCCATTTAACTGGATAAATATCTTACAGTTCCTCGTCCATGTCGCGTTGATCTTCCCATTTTTTTTCAGAATACGCGCTTCTCTGGCAATACCAGCCGCTTTCTTTGTGAGATGATCATTCAGATACACTGATGTTCCCTTTAACTTCTTCCCTTGACGCATGAGTTCTGTCTTATGTTTGCGATTTGCAAAACGCAAGATGATTGCTGGATTAGCCTTGTCCTTCCGCGGCAAAGTATGGCATGCCGAGATGGCGATCGGATCCAGGTAAACATCCTTCTCTGCCAGGAAGTTCACAACTTGCTCTTCCAGCGTTTGCAGATCCTCAACATGTGCATCCTCACTTGTATTTCTGCCTTCCATAGCTGCTCTAGCGTAAGAGCGCGGCTTGATAGTAAGCCCTGTAATTATTACATCTTCCATTCTGGTGTACTGCTCTAGGTTGTCGATTCTTTTCTCAAGCTCCTCGATGGTTTTGTCTCTTTCTCTTACAATATTTTTAAGTTGTTTCACTTCTTCAAAGAGCTCCGCTAGCTTCATCAGCTGTTGCGTCACTTTCGTTAGCTCCCCAGACATATAATTTAGGGACTCGCGGATTTCCTCCAAATCATTCTCCATCTTTGCTTCCGCTGCTGATTTCTTCGGGCCCATTGTAGACTTTTCCTGTAGTACTTTTTTGTTTGTTCGTTTCGTTTCGTTTCTACTCACACTTTAGGCAAGAAAAGAAAAACGTATATTTTGATGCTTAAGCCTGCAGCACTTCACCGAAGGCAGCCATCTTGGATCCAAAGAGTGTCAGAAATAGCGTAATGATGTAGAAATAGCGTAATGACATAGAAATAGCGTAATGACATAGAAATAGCGTAATGATGTAGAAATAGCGTAATGAACTAGAAATAGCGTAATGATGTAGAAATAGCGTAATGACATAGAAATAGCGTAATGACATAGAAATAGCGTAATGACATAGAAATAGCGTAATGACATAGAAATAGCGTAATGACATAGAAATAGCGTAATGACATAGAAATAGCGTAATG
>FLSR01000421.1:0-13757 GCA_900092035.1 Leuciscus waleckii
CCAGCAGGGCGGCGCTGCTCACGGCCCATCAGTGTTGAACACGGGCGGCTCGCTGCCGGATCTGTCCAGTCTGCACTTCCCGTCTCCTCTTCCCACGCCACTGGACCCGGACGAGCCCGGATACCCGTCGCTCAGCACCGGGAACCTGACCTGCACCCTCACCCAGCTGGGCATCACCAGCTCCTTCCACTCCACAGGTGTGAGACATCAGGGCTCTACCAGAACTCTGTTACTGCACACCTCTTTATTTACACTGTTACACTGCTGTTTAAAGTTTGGATCAGGAAGATTTTTTATTAACAGAAGTGTTTAATTTTACAAAAGCTTCGATTTTAGATAAATGCTGCAAACATGCCTTCCACTCCACAGGCTCTGATGTACTGATGTACTGATGTACTGTAACTACAGTGGTCAACATTTGAAGTGGATCCTAAAGTTGTCCTAAGACAAGAACGGGTATTGTTCATAATTCTTGTATAACTTTGATGAAAGGCTTTGATCCACTTCAGATGTTGATTACTGTATATTATTGCACAGCTCTTTATTGAACCCTCTGGTGCTGTTCGCGCGTCGTCGCTCAAAAATGACATTATTTCGATTCAATTAATGTACTGTATTTTAGTTTCGATAATGTTTTATTTTATTTAATATTTGATGGTACTTAATTATATTTACGCTGTATTTATAATCCATTTGTTGTAAAATCCAACTGTTGTAAATCTTGAATGCTTTAGAGCGACAGACTGAAGTTTGATCTCTTTTGAAAAGTTACAGAATTTTACGTTTATTGTTATTAAAAATGCACAAAAATACAATTTTAATTTTCTATGAAATATATATTTTAAAAGACACTTTTCACTCTAAAACTGCAAGAAAATCAAAGCCGTAAATCTAAACAAATTGTGTTCCAAATGTGAGGCTGATATCTCAGTAAATGATCTCTCATTGAGATGATGTTCGGCTGCAGTTCCACACGCTTCCACTAGAGGACACTCGTCATCTCTGACCGCGAGGAGCTCAAGTGTGGCTATATTTTCAGGACCATTTTAACCTTTACCAAGTTTTGCACCATTCCAGGAAAAAAAAAAATACACTTTTTCAGTTTCCAAAGAGCACCAGAGAGTTAAAGTTGGATATATAACGTTGCAGTGGAGACATGATGTAGAAGGAGCAGCTCTAATGCTGGTGTTGATGTTGAATCACATGTCTCTTCAGGTCTGCTGCCGTCTCTGCAGGGCACGTCGAGTAGCCCCTCCCTCCAGTCGTCGCTTAGCAACCCCAACATCCAATCATCTCTCAGCAACCCCAACATCCAATCATCTCTCAGCAGTCACTCGTTCCCAAGCTCCGCCTCCCTGCACTCGTCGCTGAGCAACCCCTCGCTGCAGTCCTCGTTAAGCTCCTCCCCCTCTCTGAGGTCATCGCTCAGCAGCCAGTCGTTGCAGTCGTCCCTCAGTAGCTCCTCCCTCCAGTCGGCAGCCAGTAATCCCAGTTTCTCGGGCTCCTTCGCTGCGCTCGCTCCTGGACAGGTGCAGATGAACACGTCCCCCCGCAGACGAGCACAACTCGCACCTGTGATCCTGCCTCAGGACACACGCCGACATCACAACAAACCGTTCTCGCCCACCTCGTCCTCCCTCGGCTCCATCACACAGGTACACACACACACACACTAACCCTACCCCTAAACCTACCCATCACACATACTCTCATACACACACTCTCTCTCTCACACACACACACACATATTATACGTTGCAATACAAAAAGTAAAGAGAACTTCTGTTTCATGCTGACTTTAAAGCCTGATTAGTCAGTGTGCACTGGTGTAACTCGGGTCAGGAGAAACACTCTGAGAATGAAATGTATTGACAATCTTTGGGTTTGCGAGAGGCTCAGGCTCTGAGGTGATCGAGCTGCCGTACGAGACCACTTGAGAAACATCCATGGGTGTAAGTGTGTGTGTGTGTGTGTGTGTGTGTGACAGACTGCGGAGCGTTCGCTGAATGAGCTGTAGATACTGTAGTTGATTAGAGTCGGTGGAGTGACACGTCAGCGGAGCGTCAGCTCCATTCCATCACTCAAGCTCTATTTCTGGTTACATGAAGTGAAAACTGAAATAGCACTGGACTAGACATGATGATACATCACTAATGAAGGAGTGTGTGTGTGTGTGTGTGTGTGTGTGTGTGCTGTCACTCAGGACACCATGTTCCTGAACTCTCTGCTGGACGAACCGTACCTGGACCTGCAGTTGACCAGCCGCCAGAACCAGAACCTGAGTCTGAGCCAGCAGGTGAGACACACACACACACACACACACACACACACTCACACACTTGTTCCTTGGCTCTAACCCCATCCGGTGTGTGTGTAGTTGGGTCTGGACTGTCCTGATCTGGGCTCTGGGTCAGGGAAGGCTCCGGGTCAGCAGGGGGCGCTGGAGCTGCTGGACTCCTCAGAGCAACACATGTTCACACACACCCAGAGTCAGACGTACACAGACGGGCGGCACATGGTGCCCAACATCATCCTGACCGGTGAGTGATCATCATCTGCGTTCACTAAACTCAAGCCGGTGCACACTGTGCCATCCTGGCCGTCTGAGAGGAGTTTGACCTCTGATGAAGTTCTGCCGTGTTCCTCAGTCCTGCAGTGATTCTCCTCCGACCATCGTCAATCCGCTTCGTTTTTCAGGACAAGCCGAGACCAAAATTAACGTTAGAGATTTCTTTGTGTGTAACGCAGCTCACCGCCACCGAGCGTGTCATTGACTGATGATGTAAACCATTGCGTGCGTCCGTTTTAAACACGTCTTGACTGTTGTACAGTCTGACATTCATGACAACTGAGCTCTTACAGTGTGACATGGACTACAGCGAGGATCATGTTCGTACAGTCTGACAAGCAACATTCGTAAAGGACTATTATAAATCGCACAGTGTGAACCCGGCTTACAGGGATAGTTCTCCCAAAACTGAACATTAGCCCTGTTTACTCTCCCTGAAGTCATCCTAGTGTATATGACATTCTTCTTTCAGACGAACACAATCTGAGATATTAAAAAATGTCCTGGCTCTTCCGAGCTTTACAATGGCAGTGAATGGGTGTCTGTCTTTGGAAGTCCATCGAAGCGCATCTGTCCATCATAAAAGTGCATCTATCCATCATAAAAGTGCATCTGTCCATCATAAAAGTGCATCTATCCATCATAAAGTGAGTCAGATTGTGTTGTCTGAGAGAAGAGTGTCATATACACTAGGATGTCTTCAGGGTGAGTTAATATCATGGGCTAATGTTCAGTTTAGAGAACTATCCCTGTAACATGATTTTATTACTCACCAGAACATTCTTTGATGATTGCTCCATGATTGCGGTTATGATCCCGATGTCTGTGTGTGTGTCAGGAGACTCTCCGTCAGGGCTGTCGAAGGAGATCACACACGCGCTGTCGGGCGTCCCGGGGTTCGAGATGGACCCGTTCTGCTCGGACGACCCGCTGGCGCTAGAGGGTCTGGGGATGCTGACCGACGGGGACCTGATGCTGGCCGACCCGGCAGTGGAGGACTCCTTCAGATCCGACCACCTCAAGTGACCCGCGAGTCATGTGACACTTCCGGCCCGGAGGGTTCGTAACTCGTGCACCGTGCGCTTAAAACTGTGAGCTTCTGCCCTTTAACTCTCTGCACTTCTCAGACGATCAAACCCTGTTACAAACATCACCGTTGACCAATCACAGCGGGTTTAGACGTGCCTCCGCTCAAATGTCCCAGCATGCACTGGACCACACCAGGTCAATGCAGAATTCACACATGCACTTAAAGCTGAAGTTCACATGTTCCTGAAGAGTGAAATACTGTGACTCGGACTCAGCCAATCATGCGAGTGGGGGGGCGGGGCTATCTGACTGACTGACCAATGAGGGACGAGGGGAGTGTCTGACTGAAAACACTGAGTGGTGTGTTCAGAATAGCATACTATCATACTGCAGATGTATCCCACAATGCATTGTGCTCGCAGTGCTGGGGAGTGACTGATCACATGTCATCTTGATTATATAATCAGATTCCAAAAATTAAATACTTGTTATTACATTACATTTTAAAATGTTTACAATCAGACTGCAGTTACTTTTATTGATTGCTTAATATTCACAAAATGGCAGTAAATTATTCCGAATTCATTGATTCTCATTGATGAAGTTTTTTTTTCTTTTTCTAAAAAAACCATCTTGCTTATATGAGTTCAGAGTCACACAGAGACTAACAGTCCGGCGGACACTGAGAGGATGCAAACTAATATTATTGAGTTGTTTGCACAGATCAGTATACAGTATTCCCTTCTGAACACAGCCACTGTCTGACACACACACACACAGAGAAAGAGAAGAATTGATGAAGAAACATCAAGAAGAGAAAGAGATAATAAAAATGAGGATGATGGAAAAAGTGGGGCAACTGGACAGAGAAAGAGAAGAACTGATGAAGAAACTAGAAGAAGAAAAAGAGAGAATGAAGATGATGATGGAGGAAGAACTACAGAATCAAGAGAAAGAGAGAAAGAGAAGAGAAGTAGAGTTTAATGAGAGAGAAAATAAATATAAAAGAGAAATTAAAGAGAAAGAAGAGAGTGAGGAGAAGATGCGTGAGGAGATGAAGAGAGAACGAGAGGAATGGGAGAAACTAGAAGAAAAGATGAGAAGAGAAGAGGAGGATGAGAAAAGGAGAGAGAAAGAACAGAGAGTCTGTGATGAATTTAATCAGATACTGAAACAAGAGAGAGAGAGAATGGAAAGAGAGAAAGAAGATCTTAATTCTAAACATGAAGCAAAAGAAAACAAGATGAAGATCCTGATGGAGGAGAGAGTGGAGAAAATGAACAGAGAAAAAGAAGAACTGATTGAGAAACATGAAGAAGAGAAAGAGAGAATAAAGATGAGGATGATGGAGAAAGTGGAGAAACTGGACAGAGAAAGAGAAGACCTGATGAAGAAACTAGAAGAAGAGAAAGAGAAAATTAAGATGATGATGATGGAGGAAAAACAACCGAATCATGACAAAAAGAGAAAGAGAAGAGAAGAAGAGTTTAATGAGAGCGAAAAACAATATAAAAGGGTAATGAATGAGAAAGAAGAACTAATGAAGAAACAAGATGAAGAGAAAGAGAGAATGAAGATGATGATGGAGGAAGAAAACAGAATCATGACAAAGAGAGAAATAGAAGAGAAGAAGAGTTTAATGAGACAGAACTATATAATACACTAATGAAAGATAAGGAGAAGAAAGAGAGAGAGATGTGTGAGGAGATGAAGAGAGAACGAGAGGAATTGGAGAAACAGAAACAGCAAATTCCAACAAACGGTGGGTAGAAATAACTTAATTAGAGAGAGACTAAGTATTACATTATTCTTGTAATAAAATGTTCATAATGCAATAATTTTCTCAAAATTAAAAACAATTGAGCTCATAATGTTTTAACAAATTTTATCTTATGAGAAATGTATTGCATTATAAACTTGTAATAATAGCTTTTAAAACATAAAAAAATATTAGTATTCCCTTAGAGTACATTTAAAAAATCTAAATCCAGTCTTAGGGGCCGATCACACCTAACACGTTTTTCAGGTTCGAAAACGCAAGGCGCACAGCACTGCCTTTTTTCAGTGCTTTTTTCCCCATCACAGAATTAGCAGTGCGCTGCGTTTTTTTTATGTTGCTAAGCAACCACCGAGTCAGTCTAATCGCGAGCGCTTAGTAAACTGTCACATTGTAATTTGTAAATTAAAAAACTAAAATGGACAAGCAGAGGGCGCTTGCTCTGGCTTTGATCGAGGGTGAGAGTTGTATAAACAGGAGACAGGGAAAATGAGAGCCATGTGGGTACATGAGACCCTTAGAAAGAGGAAAGACCTCGGGGAATACCACCACTTGGTCCAGGAGCTTCGCCTTGATGATGGTCGATTTAAGGCTTATTTTAGGATGAGTCGGGGACAGTTTGACAACCTGCTGTCAATCGTCGGTTCGAGCATTACAAAAATGACAACCAAATATAGGGAGCCCATCAGTCCTGCTGAGTATTTGTTTACGGTAGGTAACGTAATGTTTTTGCTTGTACGTTAAATGTGTAACGTAATGTGTAACATTTTGTAAAATGTTAATAGTCTATATCCTGCTAGGTAGTTTAACCTGTGATCGTACAGCATCATTTATGAGTTAATATTTTGTAATATATTTTGTATCAGTACTCAAAATCTTTAAAGTAAGTAATTTGAAGTGTTAGACAAACGTAGGAAAAGTAAAAAGCACAATATTTAAATACATACATATACCTGGACATTTTTAAAATAAAGTCTGGGCTCTTGCACTACCCACTGTAACTATAACCCTTTTATATTACAGATTTCTAGCCACTGGCGATTCGTACAGAACAATTGCGTTCAGCTACAGGGTTGGATTCTCTACCGTGGTGGGCATTGTGAAAGATGTGTGTGAGGCAATCTGGTCATGTCTGGTCGAAGAATACATGCCATTTCCTGGAAAGGAGGTGTGGAAGGATATTGCGGAGGACTTCCAGAAATTATGGAATTTTCCAAATTGTGTTGGAGCAATTGATGGGAAACATGTCACAATTCAAGCCCCAGCAAATAGTGGCACCCAGTTCCACAATTACAAAGGCTCCTTCTCCATTGTCCTGCTGGCTGTGGTGGATGCCAGATACTGCTTCAGGATGATTGATGTGGGAGCATATGGCAAGAGCAGAGCAGTTACTCTATCCCTGTGTCTGAAGAGGGCCCGGAGAGTTTAAATAGGGTTTAAATAATAAATCAGCTCCATAGTGAATTCCAAGTGTTCAAGGGCTAGTGCATTCCTTCAGTAGTGGACACTCGTGCAACGTAAGTAATGATGCACATCTGAGTCCACGAGACAGATGGAAGTTTGCAAGTGAAGGGAATAAAAATTTGGAATGGAACGCAGCCCTAGTGAGTCTGAAGACCTTGATTAGCTGGTTCAGGTGTGTTTAATTGGGGTTTGAGCTAAACTGTGCTGGACAGTGGCCCTCAAGCCCAATTAGTTTTTAATTAATAGTAATTTGAGTGTACGCAGCATTAATATTGTCCCCATTGTTCAGCTGCAGCATAAGTATTTACTGTATGTTAACTGTAGTATATTAGAAAAGTAAGTTAGAGCAGTGGTAAAGTACATGTCAAGGTAAAATAAGTGATTGTTTGATCTGTTTTCTTTTTTCATACAGTGTCAAAAATACTGCAAAGAGTGCCTGCTGTCAGTCTCCCATCCAGACGGATTGTTCTTCTGGGTAGAAGTGGTGTTGGGAAGAGTGCAACTGGAAACACAATACTGGGACGAAAAGAGTTTAAACCATATGTCAATAAATGTTCAGATGCTCACTCCACTGTTTCAGGCAGATCTGTGTCTGTAGTTGATACTCCTGGCTATTTGACACACTGATGAATCCTGATGAGTTAATGAAGCAGATAGCGAGAAGTGTTAATTTATCCAGTCCTGGACCGCACGCTTTTCTCATTGTGTTTCCTGTGAGTATGAGGATCACTGAGGAGGATCAGCAGATTCTTCAGATGATTGAGATGATGTTTGGTGAGGAAATATTAAAATACTCCATCATTCTCTTCACTCATGGAGATCAGCTGCATAAGCCCATTAAGAATCTCATTAAGCAGAACAGTGCTTTAATCAGTCTAGTTGGTCAGTGTGGAGGCAGATATCATGTCTTTAACAATAACAATATGAGAAAAAAAAAGCAGGTGAATGATCTACTGAAGAAGATTGACACAATGATAGAGCAGAATGGAGGAGGACACTACAGTAATGACACGCTTCAAGATATTAAGACATTAAGACAAGAGGAGGAACAGCAGAAATAGAGAGAGGAAAATAGAGGAAATAACAAGAGAAACAAAGGCAGATCTGTGTCTCTAGTTGATACTCCTGGATTCACTCCTGGACACAAATGAAACCTGAGTTAACGGCATGATTTTCTGTTGTTTGGTCAGGAGGTGTTATAATACTCCATCATTCTCTTCATTCATGGAGATTTGATAGAAGAAGAGACCATAGAGACACTCATTGATGATAAATATGTTTAATGACAAAGTACAGATTACAGCTGTAGATGAGAGGAGAGGGAAAAAAGAGGAGAATTATATTATTTATTTATTGAAAACCCTCAGACTGTAAATGTTTTTTTTGTTTTTTTTTTTAAGAATCCTCTAGGAATATTCTTCTTCTCTAGCCCCGCCCCCACGAGAGAAATGTGTCAGAACGGCGAACGAAAACTCCAGAAGCGTAAACGAAAACTTCAGAAGCGCAAATGAAAACTCTGGAAGCGCATTTGTAAGTTCAGATCAGCGATTGAAATATGAGAAATAGTTAGCAAAACATGCAGTTATTAAAAATGAAGTCAAAAAATTTGCCTGCGATTTATTCTTTTTCAGTTTCAAAGAAATGTTATTCAGTTTCAATTTATATTTTCATTAGTTTCTTGAAAAGCTACGTTCATTATTATTGGCACAAAATTAATTCCATACCACTAAAGGTATACCATTGCTAGAATGCTAGGCGTCTTCAGGGCTATCATCCACTCGCGAGGCAGAGGCGCTGAGAGGCAGAGGCGCTGAGCCCTCCTAGCAACGGCGCTGTTTTTTGGTAAAACATGATTTTGACCACTTCATTAAGTTTTGTTTTGTAGAAATTGTATCTTAATTTTGATCAATGTTTTATCAACCAATTGCCTGTATTTAATAAATAAGAAGCAAATATATAGCAGACAATGTAACAAGGCGCCGGCACGATCACTTGCATTGCACGTGAACTGGAGTGCGCCGAAACTCAGCTTGTGCCTCACAGATTTGAGAAATATAGGCTGTCTATTATAGAAAGCTTGAAATGTCTACTTTTAAACTAAAATATGCAAAACCAAAAGAAATAGGCTACTCTCTGAATGCCCTCTACAGAGGAAAAAACTCCATCCCCTGGTTTCAGTCTAAGCCCTGTCTGTGAAACTGGGAGTCAGGAGGATATATAGGCCTAATGTTTAATAATGCAATGGGTGAATAGTTGTGGGTCCTCCTTAGAATGCCAAATGTGTTGCGTTACAAGTAAAAAGTGGCCTACATATCCAGTGACAGAGTGCAAGCGTAATATTTCAACTTCAGAATCATGAATATTTTCATTCTAGTGTCACCATTGTCCTGATCATTGGATTACCAGCTCTAAGCCCAAGCCTATTTATTTTGACCCCCAATATATACTAAACTTAGCATTTTAAGTTTTTTGTTTGTTTACTGTAATAAGGTTCGTAGTTTCGTTTGTGTAGGAAGGAAGAAGACAGGGGTCGGCTGACTGGGACACTCACTTTTATTATCTCTTTTCACAATAAAACAAAAGGTGCGCACAAAGCGCCTTCACCTGATAAACACAGCTTCTCACAAAACAATAATCTCAGCGTTCAGCTTGCTCTCTTTCCACGTCAGCGTCCTCGTGAGGTCCCAGTCCAAAACTCTCTCTCCATATCTCTCGCTCTCCCAGGTTATATGCAGTCTCTCCACGCCAATTACTGCAATCAGACACAGGTGTTCATCATCTGCACTTGACCTACTTACTCACCGCTCGGCCCCCTCCTTTCTCTCCCGCTACAGACTTCGCTAAACCACGCCCCCCTCGCCACAGTTTACTAATGACTTCGACGGCCCGCCTATATCAGATAACCCGATGTGATTGGTGCAGCTCGGATTCAAGGGCATATTTAATGAGCATCATTACTCGACGCCAGAGTAACTCGCTGATCAAATTCACCTTGTGCTCTCGCGAGAACTCTGGATTTCCAGGGTAGCTGTATACGTCTCTCAGTCTGTAAATCGCTTCAGGACTCGAGAAGTTCGAGTATTCAGATGAGTTGCTGCATATACACATAAATGTAAAAGTGCATATGCAGTTATATGCAGTCTGAAGTGTCTTTCTCTGTCCATCTAGATGGCTGTTTTCTTCGGTCATTCTGTACCAGCCATTGACATCCGTAATGACAGGTAAGGAATTCTCTACACTCTGCTGTTAGATGTTTCCCTCACTGATGATTTCTACACACATATGTTTGCATGTGTTTGTTATTCTTCAATGCAATACAAAATGCACAACGTTAGATCGTTCGTGCAATGCAGTGCAACAACACACATGTTATCATCTAAACCCTTTAATATGAACACGGAAATGAGTTAGTTCTGGTGTGCAATGCGATGCAATGCAAGAAGTGCATATGTTTGCATGTGTTTGTTATTCTTCAATGCAATGCACAAATGCACAACTTTAGATCGTTCATGCAACGCAGTGCAACTACACACATGTTATCATCTAATCCCTTAATATGAACACGGGAATGAGTTAGTTCTGGAGTGCTATGCAATGCAATGCAAGAAGTGCATGTGTTTGCATGTGTTTGTTATTCTTCAATGCAATGCACAAATGGACAACGTTAGATCGTTCGTGCAAGGCAGTGCAACAACACACGTTATCATCTAATACCTTTCATATGATCACGGTCACCCTCATGCTGTCCCAGATGCATTTTACTTTCTTTCTACTGATAAACACGATTTAAGATTGTAAGGAAAGTAATCCATCTCTGAGAGTCCTTTAAAAACCACACACAGTGAGTGTGACGATAATCCATGCAACCTCAGTGGATGAATCATTGCCTTCTGAAGTCAAACAACAGGCTAGATAAAAGAAATACTAATATTGTAAACTGTTTTAACTATTAAAAATCACTTCCGACCAACTGTCTTACGTACATTGGTTACAATCCACTTGTATTATGGACTCACAGAGATGGATTATTTCCTTAAAACTCTTTGTCTATGTTTATGTAAGAAGAAAGTCATATACATCTGGGATGGCATGAAGGAGATTAATGATGAGAGAATGCTAATTTTTTGGGTGGACTATCCTTGTACTGCTTGTGTCCAGTCACTGCTTTGTTACTTGTACTGCAACAGGAACTGTTCTAAGAATCATTGCATCATTTAAAATGTATATGAATTTTTAAAATGTATTCTGTATTTGTAATTGTGCATTTTGTATAGTATTGTATATCATGAGAATACTGTGCATTCATGTATAGTATGCAGTTAATGTTTTGTGATTCTAGTCTTTCCTGTCACAACATAATTGCATCCAATACTTTCACTCTGATACTTGTGTATATGCTTTAGTGACAATAAAGAATGTACATTTATTTGAATTCATATTTTCAATTACGTTCATTTAACAGGTTGTAGAAGTCACAACTGAAACGGTTGATGATTGCTAAAATATATTTACAATTTTAAATGTTAGAAGATAGTATTAATAAAATAAAATAACTGAATACAATTATCAATAAAAAAATGGCAACAAGAACATTCTTTGTGTGACATATGTAATGAAATGCCCTTTGAGGTCTGTATCATCTGACAGCAGGCCACGATTGTAATTTTCATATTGTTTAAATTTCTCTTATTTAAGTGATAATTAATTTTGATGGTGTAAATGTATATCATGCTAACAATGAGTAGTGTGATGGCCATGGTTGCCAACCTTGATTAGCATTACCTGAAGTGAAACTTTCTTGACGGCTGAATATATCACACACGTTTGCTAGTATTCTCTTTAAATTGTAACAGCTCAACCTAATCAGAGCCTAACATGCAAAAGAATCATCAGGAATAAACAAATATTCTCCGAAAACATTGGACACTATACAATATTTTAAGTATTATATACAGTACTTTAATGTAATATTACACCTGAATAGACTGAATAGATCTTTTGTGCTCCTAAAAGCTTCTGTCGACAAAGTAGTAGCAGCAGGTAAATACAGATAAAATTAAAAAACAAAATGTTTTTTCAACCTTTAATTGTTTTAGGTTATATAAATTATAGAATGTTTTATATATAAATGTGAAATAACTGAATGTCACATATATGAAATAACTGCAGGCACAGGCACAAGCCATATAACCACACACGCACACACATAACTGGGACAAAGTTCAAACATCTGTTCTAGTTAAATAGGTCAAAAACTAACCGTCAAAACTATGATTTAGGACTAGCTAGGTCACCGGGGCAAAAGCAACTGTCATACCACATGATCGATAGGGCAAAGGTTAATCCCATGACCTCATAAAGGAAGTTCAACCCATCAATCATAAAGGTCACCGGAAGTTCAACCTGTCAAAAGGTCAAAGGTCAAAGTCATTAATCATTTTGACACAAGGTCCCCTATACATACTGTAATAAGGTTCGTAGTTTCGTTTGTGTAGGAAGGAAGAAGACAGGGGTCGGCTGACTGGGACACTCACTTTTATTATCTCTTTTCACGATAAAACAAAAGGTGCGCACAAAGCGCCTTCACCGTGATAAACACAGCTTCTCACAAAACAATAATCTCAGCGTTCAGCTTGCTCTCTTTCCACGTCAGCGTCCTCGTGAGGTCCCAGTCCAAAACTCTCTCTCCATATCTCTCGCTCTCCCAGGTTATATGCAGTCTCTCCACGCCAATTACTGCAATCAGACACAGGTGTTCATCATCTGCACTTGACCTACTTACTCACCGCTCGGCCCCCTCCTTTCTCTCCCGCTACAGACTTCGCTAAACCACGCCCCCCTCGCCACATTTACCTTTTTAACATATGTCTTTGAGTATCGCAATAATAATGTATTGTTAGTTAAGTATTGTGATATGTATTGCATCGTGACATGAGGGGATCATTACACCCCTAGTAACATTCATGTTTGACATCATAATCTGTAAGGGACACTGACTGTATCTGAAATCGCATACTGCTACGGTTCATATTGTATTAGATGAAGTACCTACTGCTTTATTGTTAAAACAGTACGTTCTTTATGGTATGTGTTTTTGCAGTAAGAATACACATGCTGCATCCTCCTTTATTTCATTGTCATTGACCCATATGTAGGGGTGTGCGATATGATCTTTGACCGTGGGTGATTGTTAAAGATGTATGTGCATAGATGTACTGGTTTGTTAACATCTAATCCTCAACCTCGATCAGAAGGTTTGTAAGCAAAGAAGTTCATGACAGCTCCAGTTTCCAAGCATTGATTTATTCCAATAAATCCACAAGTAGTTTGTAGGTTTATGTGTGTGATTGTGTGTGGTTTCTGAAATAAATGAATAACAATAATAAATAAAATAAACGTATCAAATATTTAAATACAATGCTGGCAAATATATATTGCAGTAATAAAGTAACACTGAATTGGGAATTGCAGTATTAAATGAAATTAAATTAACAACCACTAGGCGGAGCTCTTGCTCCAGTAATAGAACAGAGTCAACAGATTTGGTGCTAAACAAGATCAAATGGGCCTACTCGTGATAAATCACTTAAAAAATACCCTCAAACTGTAAATAGAATACTAAATGATAACATCAAACAAATATTCCAGCAATCAATATCAGTATGGTTAATATATGCATCTGCAATAAACACAGAATGTGATCGTCTATTTGTCAGTGTCTGTAAACCGAAACTCTCTTCTTAGCACATATGCATAAATATCACGACAAAAACAACAATATAGCATTGAATAAACACACACGTCTACTTATACACATACATCCCAGTCAGCAAATTTCCTTTGGCAAAGATGTGGGCCAGATAAACAGCTGGGCTGAGTTTCCCGATAACGTTGTCTCTTAGCGTGCTACGAAGACTC
>FLSR01000421.1:14316-34357 GCA_900092035.1 Leuciscus waleckii
CACGTAAGAAGGGATATCTTAAGCAGCTTCCTAAGGTATAGTTCGGGGAACACGCCTAGAAATGGTATACCTTCAGTTAAGTTTACCTTAAGAGTCTTCGTAGCGCGCTAAGAGACAACGTTATCGGGAAACTCAGCCCAGAGCGCTTTTTTAGACGCCACCGCCGGCGTCTTTTTCTGCAGCTCAGAGCGTCTTTTTAAGTTGAATAAAGTTCAACTTTTCTGAAAAGAACGCCCTACGTCAAGCGCCTTTTTGACAGCTGACCAATGACAAGCGAGTAGCGAGACCTGTCGTTTCCATAACAACAAGAACAACTGTCTGCGTGCACCCACAAACGTCTTTGTGAACCGACATTCTCCTCCCCGGTAACTTCAAAAGCCAACCCAAGAGCCAACTTTCTCTTTCTCGACATTTTTTTACATCACACAGCACTAGGCTACTGTTGCAGCTGTTGTTATAGCAACAAAAGACGCGCTCGGCTGCTATTTGTAACCGAACGCTGCCAGCGTTTTTGCTAAAAAAACGCCGTTGTCAACTTTTTCTTGTCAAAAAAGACGCTAAGTGTGAACATAGCCTTATTTAATTCCATTCCAAATACATGTTTATCAATCTTTTTTTCTTTAACCTCCCAGCAAACATGCTCCTTTGGGGCCCGAATGGGGCCCTTGCGGGCAGCCCACTGTGGGCCCAGATACCGGCGTGAAATGCGGGGCACATGTGGGCCCCACACTATGGGGCCCAGGTGGGGCCCCATCGGGACAGCCCAAAGTGTGGGCTGACTGTGGGCTAGCCCACACTAACCATTGGGGCCAGTTGTGGGCCCACAGCAAACCCCTTAGGGACCTGTGTGGGACCACTGTGGGCAGCCCACTGTGGGCCCAGATACCTTTGTGAAATGCGGGGCACATGTGGGCCCCAGGTAGGGCCCCATCGGGACAGCCCAAAGTGTGGGCTGACTGTGGGCTGGCCCACACTAAGTAGAGTGGGCCCCCATTGGGGCCAGTTGTGGGCCCACAGCAAGCCCACGCTATGGGCAAAGTGTGGGTATACTGTAGGTACATTGGGTTAAGTGTGGGCATACTGTGGGTACACTGGGAAAAGTGTGGCATACTGCGGATAATGCAAAGATGTATTGTAATATACCTGTGGCCTTAACAAACAACAAGATTAGTTTGGTTGTACTTTGCATTTGCCACAATACATGCAAAATAATTGCACTTGTTGAAAGTCAAAGTAGTACATTAGAAGTCATATGTTTCAAATAATTTCATTTATTCACAGTCATGTAAAATATATATATATACACAATACATTACCGTTCAAAGTTTGGGGTCAGTACATTTTTTAAATACTTTTGAAAGAAATCCCTTCATCTCATCAAAGCTGCATTTATTTAATAAATACATTAAAAAGAGTAATATTCTGAAATATTGTTGCAACTTAAAATAACTGTTTTCTGGTTTAATCTATTTTACAAAGTAATTATTCCTGGGATGTTAAAAATTTATGTTAATAATTTTTTACAGTAGCCAACATTAATCAATCCCCTCGGATACCAGAAGATCTTTGCCAGATCTCAAGTCTTCTGGTTCTTCTGCTCCTTCCACCATCCCAGTCTCTTGCATTATGATTTAACAGGATCAGGATCAACCCCTTCGGATGCTGCAGCCTGGCTGTTTTTTGTATCAGCATCTAAAGTGAGAAAAAAACAACAACAATTGAAATGTTAACATAAAATAACAAGGGTTGTTCCAAGTGTAATTTATACACTTGTGTTTTCCCCAGGGTTAGGACATCTCCACCTCAGGAAACAAAGAGTCTTCTGAGAACCTCTAAATGCACTTTGACTGGAGAAACCTGAGGATAATTTGAGTTCCGGAAGAATAGTTACAGGTGTTGTTTATTAATATTAAAAACAAATGTAGGCGGTGTTGTTTGGAAATTTGAATTTTTAATGTTGGGACTCGTAATGAAAAGAAATAAACCTGGTTTATTCGTAAGTTCTTTGTACGTTGCTTAGAACATCCAAGATCAAATGAGACATCCAAGATGATATCATCATGCTAATCATGATCTGGCTAATTAGGTTCTTCGAACACACTTGCCGGATATGATTAGTATCGCTGGACTGAGTTATCTGAGATAATTGCGCGTTCATGCGCTGGGTTAAAAGGGGATATGTATGGATAGTAGAAACATTGATCAGCAACGCTGCTATTGGCTGTTCAGCGTGGCCAAAGAGCGCGCTCAGTTTCTCTCCTCAGCAGAGCAAGAACTAATAGTCCAAGTTTATTCGGAATTTTAATGTTTAGTGATCGTCTAGTCATGTTCAGAACATTTTGCAGGGGACCTCAGCTCTGGCCCTTGAGGACCACTGTCCTGCAGACTTTAGCACCAACCCTGGTCCAGCACGCCTGAACAAGCTAATCGAGCTCTTTTGGTTAAAAGAGCAAGTGAGATTGATCAGGTCTGGACATAAACTGCAAGACAGTGCACTTCGAGGACCAGAGCTGAGAACTCCTGACATATTAATTAGTCAATAATCACTGATGAAAAAAGAATAATTTTTATTTGTATAGATTTATGTAATATTTGACTAATATTCAGTTGTCTTCTCTCTTTTTTCCTCAATTGTGATGTGTGTCAAACAGCTAAATAAACCCAAGAGAGAGCCACTCAGGCACAGGTCACTCTTTTTCTGTGTAAGTACCTTTTTTACTGTCAGACACATTCTCTGTATTTGTTTTAAATAAAAATGACATATTCAAGCTATCAATGATTTCTTGATAAAGACATTAAAATGATTGTTCTTCATGTTGTTCCAAACATGTATTTACTTTTTTCTGTGGAATGCAAAAGAAGATATTTTGAATTATGTTTAATCTGTTTTGTTCATACAATGAAAATCCCATTGGATCCCATTTACTTTTTATTGAGTCAGTTTTCAAAATATCATCTTCCACAGAAGAAATCATGCAGGTTTGGAATGACATGAGTGTGAGTACTTGTTGACAATTTGACAAAATTATTCTTTACATTGTGTTGAAGTTTTAGTAAATTGTTCTCATGCTCTCATTTCATCATGCCCTCAATTGGTTCACTTTCTGTATGTTTCTCTTTCAACTACACCGCCTAAATTTGTTTTTAATAATAATAAACAACACCTGTAACTATTTTTCCGAAACTCAAATTATTCTCAGGTTTCTCCAGTCAAAGTGCATTTAGAGGTTCTGTGGAAATTTGGGAAAACACAAGTGTATAAATTACACTTGGAACAACCCCTTTTTTTTTTTTTTTTTTACTTTTTTTTTTTTTTAACATTTCAATTTTTATACTTTTTTTTTATGTTAACATTTCAATTGTTGTTTTTTTGAGGGGTTGATCCTGATCCTGTTAAATCCTGATCCTGTTAAATCATAATGCAAGAGACTGGGATGGTGGAAGGAGCAGAAGAACCAGAAGACTGGAGATCTGGCAAAGATCTTCTGTTATCCGAAGGAATTGATTTATTTTATTAGAGGATTCATAATCCACCTTAATGTGTTGTGATGTGGTTTTATATGCCTTTCTTTTTTCTCAAAATCTATTTAAAATAAATGCTGCTCTTTTGACAGTTCTGTTCAAACGTTCCTGAATTTTTTTTCCCCACGATTTACATGCTGACGACTGGATGCTGGCTACTGAAAATTAATTTTTAACATCCCAGGAATAATTACAACGTTCTTGTGATTATTGTAAAAAAATGTAATTATTTATTAAAATAGATTAAAACAGAAAACAGTCATTTAAGTTGCAACAATATTTCAGAATTTTACTCTTTTTAATGCATTTATTAAATAAATGCAGCTTTGATGAGATGAAGGGATTTCTTTCAAAAGTATTTAAAAAATGTTACTGACCCCAAACTTTTGAACGGTAATGTATTGTATTGTGTATATATATTTTACATGACTGAATAAATGAAATTATTTGAAACATATGACTTCTAATGTACTACTTCGACTTTCAACAAGTGCAATGATTTTGCATGTATTGTGGCAAATGTAATGTACAACCAAACTAATCTTGTTGTTTGTTAAGGCCACAGGTATATTACAACCATCTTTGCATTGTCCGCAGTATGCCCACATTTTTCAGAGTGTACCCACAGTATGCCCACACTTTTCACAGTGCACCCACTGTATGCCCACACTTTTCAAAGTGTACCCCCACACTTAACCCAATGTACCCATAGTATGCCCACACTTAACCCAATGTACCCACAGTATACCCACACTTTGGCCACAGCGTGGGCTTGCTGTGGGCCCACAACTCTACTTAGTGTGGGCCAGCCCACACTTTGGGCTGGGCCCCATAGTGGGGCCCACATGTGCCCCGCATTTCACGCTGGTATCGGGCCCACAGTGGGCTGCCCACAGTGGTCCCACACGGGCCCCTAAGGGGTTTGCTTTGGGCCCACAACTGGCCCCAATGAGGGCCCACTCTACTTAGTGTGGGCCAGCCCACAGTCAGCCCACACTTTGGGCTGTCCCGATGGGGCCCCACCTGGGCCCCATAGTGTGGGGCCCACATGTGCCCCGCATTTCACGCCGGTATCTGGGCCCACAGTGGGCTGCCCGCAAGGGCCCCATTCGGGCCCCAAAGGGTCATGTTTGCTGGGGTGTTACATCTGTAAATTTGTGTAGGCCTATGAGAAAATATGTTCATTTATATCATGTAGTTTTTGCAATTTTATTTCTACACCACGTTTACCATTTCTAAAGGTATTAATGTAGCCTATTATATGAAATGACTTCAAACATTGTTTTACATTTTCAATGCTTTCATATTCTCATTCCATTTTAAAGTTTGCGATGGCCACAGGCCTACTATCCACTTAATAATGTATCAAGTTTCAGGATATTTTAGCTGATTATCAAATAATTCACTCCATCAATTCTAAATTTACGTAAATGCTGCGTGACTTACACCGTGTCCTACACGCGACGCAACGCCGCGACACGCGATAAAAGGTATCTTTTCCATGTTAATCAGAGTTTTTGTCCTACGCTGTTATCTTAAAAAGGCCAACATCACGCTAAGGTTGCTTTCAAGTAAGCAAACGATGCTTTGAAAACATCGTTTCGCTGGAAGGGCAAGGGGGTAGCAACAGGACAACAGTACAGATTCTGACAGGTCCGATGAAAGGGCTAACGTTAATGTTATGAGAGTATTAAATCAACTCTTTTCAACTCACTTTACAACCTAATTTAGACGCGATTTGGACGTCCTTTTATTGGCGTCTTTTCAACGACCTGAAAAAGGCGTCTTTTCACCTTTCACTTTTCAACCAAATTTTAACGTTGTTTAGACGTCTGTCAATGTCGTCTTTTCGACGTCTTTTCAACAAGTTTTTGCTGGGTGGGTAGGCTACAAGTATGACTCGAAACATTAGAGCGGCAAACGTCAGAAGGACTAGCCGAGGAAGGGCTGTTCCAGGCGGGATACGTGAGCACTGAGCGCCTGGTGATCACCTGGATCTCACAACTCCGAAAACGTCAGATAAAATTTTATAATAGGCACTATCTTTAGAACGCAACTGAATGCTTTTTCAAGCGTATCCATTCTTGAAAAAACTCAGGAAACTACTTTTAAACAGGAAATTACAAAATATTTATGTACATATTTACAGTGGGTCTATTCGCACGGTATTAGGTAATTTTTCTGGACCTTTTTACTGAAGGTAAAAATTCCCGTAATCTTTACTGACATTGTCTGTAATGATTAATATGGCACATTCGGACGAGACTACAATCACAGAGAGGCTCTTGTAATTATTACTTTTCCCCACCTCTCCATGTTAAACTAGTCCGGTCCGAATAGGGCTATTGTCTCGTCTCTCCTGTATATCACCATTCCTGTAAGAACTATTCCAATCATCACCTGCACACCACTCTCCAAAGTACTGTATCATTGTCCATATCACTTACCTGCATTCTGTCACCGCTCATTGTTGTCAAAACTCCTGTTCACTTAGTTGATATCCATCTCTTGAGTCTGCTTCTGTAACAATGGGTTGAATAATGCCAGAGTTATGCTTCAAGTTTTAAACAATGAATAGAAATCACATTCATTTTTAACACACTGAATTAGTCTTGTGCAACTGTAAATCCATTACATTAATATAATATCTGTGTAAAACTGTCCAAAATAGAACTGTAAAGATTGAAAACTGATTTGCATTTTGCACATGACACCTTGTATTAGATTACAGAAAATTGCATTGATATTTAAAGGCAATTTAAAGGTCTTCAAAAAGCCTAAACACTCTCAAGTGATCAAGCCGTTTGGATTTGCTGAGCAATGTCATATTGCTGATGCTCTGCCCCCGACCACTGACGGACTGTCCCATATTAGCATATTTCTTCTCAGACTGTCGACACACCCCACGGAAGAGAGAGTGGGGTAAACAGTTGTTTAACATTTCACGAGTTCACACTTGCATACAGTTTGAGGCCCGAACCCAGAGTACTCCCCCCGTATGTAAGTGTTTAGGACTAGAAGCGTAGAGAAGGGGTGGTGGGGGGATGCTGCAAAACTGTCAATGGATTGAGGTGAGACTGCTGAGTGTATATATACCTCTTACCATTGATTGCTGAGTGCTCTCCACTTTTTGTTAATTATCTTAACGTGCTCCTCCCGAACTTTGTTAATAAAACATAATTTAAAGAGACATGCACCGAAACGGGTCGCTGTATTTGAGGAGGTAAAAAGGGTAAAACGGTGTTGTTTTACACAACCATTGAAGTATCTGAACCAAAGTATGTTACGAACTTTAAGACCCTAAAGAATAATACCAATTTGTGGAAAATGGGCATCCGATGACCCCTTTAAGACATCTTTGTTGTATTGAATTTATTGTCTTGTGCATACTATAAATCCTCTGCATTAATATAACAATATTCTTTGTAAAAACATTCAACAATTTATTCATTAAGAAATCAGTGAATGGTCACTCTCAAAAGGCTGGGCAGCTACTCTTCATGACTGTCACAGTCAACATCGTTCGTCTGTGACTGAGAGAGTGCATTATCATATAAGGCACGCACATTGGTGTAACTGGTCTGTTGTCTGCGTTGTGTTTTGGTTGGTATGAGAAGAACAATACAGCACTGGGCAGTTTACTGATCTTTTATTCCTGATATAAAACAAATGTAAACAGCCTCTTAGTTTGAGAGTCACTCTTGCTTTATCTCTCCAGTGCATCACCCTATGCAGAGAGAAAGAAATCACATTGAACAAGAAAATTCATATAAGAGAAAACATACCTGATATAAAACAAATGTAAACAGCCACTTAGTTTGAGAGTCACTCTTGCTTTATCTATAAAGCAAATGTGATGTACACTTGTCACATGTGCTCTCATTTCCACATTTAGGCCCAGACGCAAAAATAACTTAAACTGGATGAAATGACAAAAAAACCACGCAGATAAGTAAAATAATATTATATACATAAATTAGAGTGAAACACCAATTTCAGGAGCAAGTTCAGCACATCCTTCCTTTTTGCTTCTTTCACTGTGCTTTCATTGGGAAGCTGACTTGGCTTGAAATTTGCCCACTCCTCTCTTCAGTATTGAGTGATAGCAGTATTCAATGCTATACACAGCCTTGAATCCCAGTGTAATATATTTTAGGGATTCTGACAGGTCAATTTAGCTCAAAAGGGAATTATTTATTAATTTATAGGGAATTCGAAAGAATCACTTATTTACGACCGAGCAAATGACTCGTCCAGGGTTCATTTGAACCGGCCGCAACTATCAGCTCTGCAGCGGATATAAATATCCAAATTATAGTGAAACACTATTTATTAGCAAGGTAACTTAGATCAGCAGTTTAAGACATTAAATTTGTGAGCACATAACACAAGTAACACTTCTCTTTAAAATACAAACAATATTTTATTGATTATTCTAACACATAAAACTAATATCTAACACAAACACACGTACACACATTCATACGAGTTGCAGAAAGAAAGAGAGTGAGGAAAGAATGGGTTTCAAGAGTGAGATGATGAAATCTCAAGTTTCTATCTGCTCTTCTAAGACATGACCTGAACGACCCATTAATCATTAATTTAACCCTTCTATCGTTTCTTAGGCAGGTTATTAAATCTATATCAATACACCAGTTCAGTTAAGAGTCTGAAGGCTACTTGCTTGTCTTTGCATTCCTTTTGGTGATTCCCTTTTGTCGGTGTAAAAGGGGTTTCCCGAGTTCGTTGGCTGGTCTCCTCATGCCTGGATAGATGTCTGGGGCGGCCAATCACGTGGTGTGCTGGCGGATGGATGGAAAGTCTTTGTTGCTGGAAAGCAGGCTTTGCAGTCGAATCGTGGACCGAAACTTTGCCGCAAAACTTAACTTAGAACTGACACAACGGAAAAGAAAAGAAAAGAAAGAAAATTGAGACGAGAGTAGATAGATGGCTTGAATGAGCTGTTAACCCATGTTCATGTAAGTCTGGCTAGTCACTCCGTCATGGCTTTTCCATGATCGTTTTCAAATCTAGTTTTTCTTCTTCTTCTGCCGCGCCCTCTTCCAAAGCTTTGTTCGGGTCCTAAGATTTTAAACTCAAATGTTTGCCCAGCCTCCTGAATGAGTTCTGACCAATTAGACATTATTTGAGAGGTGGCATTTTCTTCACTTCTCATCATAAATCATGCGTTATCTGTGATCTCGTTACTCTCCAGCGCTAGCAGAGAGTACAGAGGCCACAGTTTAGACATCATTACTATTATAAGAATACGAAATATTTTACACATATTTCAATCAAGCCATCTTTTGAATTAAGAACATATGATCGTACTGATAGGAAACAAGACACACTTTCATTCAAACATCTAATAGTTATAACAATTACATGACTTATATGGGATCTAAGCATTTTAGACACACATATAGGTTGTAGACACAATATAGAATTATGTAGTTGAACGATGTTTGATTATAAGTCCATCCAGATTGTTTTGGGATGATTTTATGTATTTTTATGGGTAAAGTCTCAGTCTCTTTGGTTTTTAAGAGATTTCAACCTTGAGGTCATTCAGAGGTCCTTAAGAAGAAGGAGGTCTGTTTTGTATATCTGTCGTGGAGTCAAGCAACCCTTGGTCGGGCACTGAGCTGTGCCATCTCTGAACCAATTAGTCTTTTCACAACCTCTAACATTGACAAGTTCTTCCGTTTGCATGGCCGAGCAAATAGAACTAAAAAGTTGTAACGAATGGGCTAGAATCATGATTCTGTCTCTCCCTGCACACAATGCACATTCCTTCTTGCTTTTACACTCTGGACCCAGAAATGTAAATCAAGACTCTCGACAATCTAAATTACCGTCATGGCTCCGACATGGCTGGGTTTAGATTGCTTTCTGACACTTTATGGCACCTCGGAGTATTACCAGAACAACACGACACAGCATCTTCTCCTAGCTTTGCAAGCTTCAAAAGAATTCCAATGCCCCCCCTCTCTCTCAGCCAGAGAGATAACGAAACCTTCTATGTGACATTCCACACACACACACACACACACACATGGACTTTCCATGGACTTACTCATATACAGACATTTCCAAATGTTTGATATATTCCTGTGTTGCATTTTATATGACCATGTCATATTGGAGTATCTACAATTTCATCGTGTGTTAATCGAACTTTAAATGCCTAATCGTGCATTTGATTGTAACTTTGTATCCTTAACTGTTTTATATTTCATTCTTGGTATCTTTTTAACCGTCTCGCTCTGACTGAACCAACCGTATACAGGAGATTACAGTAAAATGTATTATTCTATGTGTACCATCTTCCTGGAGTATAACTGCTGAATTTCGACATCATCATAAACTATGTAGATGACCCGATCCAACAGGACAAAGGAAATTTTCCCGCTCTGAAATCTCTAAAGGTGGTTGGTCCACGTACGTGAAGTAGGCGTAACCTAAGCCCCTCCATAAGAGACTGACACAGAAAGTTTCTCCAGAGCACTTCATCTGAGAGAGGTTTCCTGATTCCACAACTCCTTAAGGAGTTTTTCTCCGTTTTTCTTTTCTTTTCTTTAATTCTCTGTCTTTATTTTCATCTTCGGACTTTTCCTACGTTCAGTGAAGTGAACAGCCGGCAACTTTAACTTTGAGTAGACTTAAACTTCCCGCGAACTCCGTTTACTCTGGAAGCCCGAGAGGACGCCCAGCTCCAAAAGGACACATAACGTTCTTAGCGTAGACTGGCTGGAGCCTGGATTTTATGGTTCTGGATTGGTGATTTGGGGTCTGGAATGTTGAGTTCTGTGTGGGGTTATGTTTGAACAAATCACCTGGAAGATTCATTTGTGTTTGTTTCACACTCAATCCTTACACCAGTTTGTCGTTCCTCAATTCCAGCATTCTTGCATCACTTAGCTTAAATTATTTCTGTGCCTTTACAAAAATGACTTCTATGCCTTTACAAAAACCTGTGTTTCCGCCTTGAAATCATAAGCCTTCAGTGTTGCCCGTAGATGTGAACATTTCCATGGTTGCGCAAAATTTCGTAATATTCCTCCGGCATAAGAATGGTATCCTTCTTTCGAACCTGTTGCTCAGTCCTTCCAAATACACGGTCAATGGGCAGAAAACTGTGCCCCCTTACACATACTCGGCACTAATCCTAGGAAATGCCTCCTTCATCAAGACAAACAGCATGGACAGAAGATTGATGTGTTTTTTTTAACCGAAACAACAATCGCTGAACAATCTCAGCCTTTGAGCACGGTGAACAGCACCACTCAACTGTTGACATAAACAGTGGTCCAGAGCTGAAGCAGTCATGTTGCTACCTTTTCTATTATCATCCATGTGTTTAGATTAACATCATCCACTGCTTGTTTACTGCCCTTCCCATGGTGAATAACAACACCAAGACATACATGTGCAGCTGTCTGGAATAGTATGCCTGACCAATGGGGGTTCTAGGTAGTATCAAATTCTGCATCATGTCAAAGCAAAGAGTCACTGCATCATGATCTACCTTCCCCAGCAAATCATAGAACACCTGTGCTCGTCTTCTGTGTAAAATGTAGGATGTGGACTCACTGCGTTTCTCTTCTTCAGTTAAGCTAGGGTCCTTAACTCATGAAGAACAGGCATCTGTGGCAGGATGCCCAAATCCAAGGTTGAAGTGCTGTCGAAAAACAGTGTAATACAGGGAGTAGATGACTAAATCAGATTTTGCTGGTCGAATAGCTTGTGCATTCTCTTCACGCTGAGGTCACTGGTACCCCTTTTCCACCAAAAAAGAACTGGTTCGGAACTGGTGCTGGTTCAAAGTTGGTTCAACTTGCGAACTTTCTCAGAACCTGTTTGTTTTTCCACTGACTAGAGAGCCCAGCGAACGACGTAGTTACGTCACTGTGTACGTTGCCATAGGCTACGTCTTAGCTTACCTAGAAATGCTTGCGCCAACTTCAAGCATAACAATTACAATGTTGGACTACATTGTCTTTCTGCAAATGTTTCTCCTGGCTTTCGATCCTATATTGGGGTCAGAAGAAAACATTTAGAACACATTTGTGCTGCTCGTCTGGATTACTACAGACGGAGGTTACGTTCGAGAAGAAGTTCGACAATAACCCCGCCCCCAGCCCCCGACGTAAGCATGACGTGGTAAAAGAACGGTTCTAGTCCAGCAAAGAGTTGATGCCGCTTTGGAACCAATTTTCCTGGCCGAGAACCGGTTCTTTGGCTGTCGAAACACAAAGAACTGGTTCGCGAGTAGGCACCGGCTCCGAACCGGCACCAGCACTGCCTTGGTGGAAAAGGGGTATGGGTAGGTATTTCCGGCCAGGTGCTCCCCCTCTTCCATAATGGCTAGCCCTACACGTAAAAGTCTGGATGTGATCCATCACGAGCTGCTTGTTGGCCTCATTTTCAGCCACCTTACGAGCACCACCCCTGCCTTCTGGTCTGGCTGCTGTAGCGTTCAGTGCATAATACTTTGATCATTCATTCATTCTCTGCTTCGTATAATAATAGTATAATTAATAAATCAAAAATAAATACCCAATACGCTGTAAAAGGTGGCCTTGCAGACAGGAATCTTTGTCGGATGATCTTCAGTCAGCAAATGGTATTCGTTTGTGACCTCCCTATTCTTCTGCATATAGCTGTTGTCAACATTGGGACTTCGCCGCTGAACTTTTTTGATGGCGATCAGCTGTAAAATGGCTTGGTCCTACTTGCTTTTCGTGACTGAGTAAAACAATTTAAAGTTTTTCAAAGATCCCCTGGGGTCAATGTGACAGAAGTTTGATGCTGTCGTGTGAGAACAAGCAACAGCTGGCATTTTTCATCCTGGACTGGTGAAATGGTGCGCTGTGATTGGTTGAGCAGGTGTATCACATTCTGCAGAGAAGGGAGACTGGCATTTGTTTTGGTTTGGAAAGAAAGGGAGAAAACATGACAGAATAACATGGTGGATTTGGCATTTAACGTAAAATAAAAAAACTGACTTTTCAAAACCAACCTGATACAATACTGATTTTTGCGGGACTCGATTCTTTTTAAAAATGGTGTTTATTACGTTTTGGAACCAATCTCTTCAAATGCTTCATGCTGCAGTGCATGCTGGGTATCAACAATAAAAACTCACCCACAGCTCCCAGCATGCATTGCAGCATTTACAAATTATGCAGGTAAATTGTTTGACTAATATTCTTTGATTCTTAATATTTGCATTTACTTTTGCTGTTTTTGTTGTGAATTTTTAGTAGCTTGTTTTGTGTTCAGAGTTGATCTGTTTATCTGAATTTTTTTGTGTCAACATTGTTGAGATTCATACAATAATTCTTTACGTCTTAGTAATGTTATAGATGTTATAGATTATCATGACAATGCTGGATCTCATACTTGAGTCACATGGACAAAATAATGAATAATACAAAATTAATAACACATCCCCTATATAACAAGAGCACTAGACTCTGAATGAGATCAGTGACTTAAGCCACTACATGATGATTATGTCACCATCAGTAGCCTGCATCACCTGATCACATTTTCTGTTGTCTTTTCTTGCCAAAAACACACAGTTAGACATTTACATATGACTGACATAAATTACATTCCTTGCATTCCTTGAATACAATTACATAAACCTTAATTGACTCCCAAATAAACAAAATTTAAAAACAAAAAGTATGACTTTATTTAGAGAGCAAGTAAGTCTAGCAATACTGTTTATTTCAATAGTCCTCTTTACACATTCTAATAACTATGTCAAATAAATCAGTAATTTGTAACTACATGTCAACTAACAATTCAGTGAGGTTAGGGTTAGAATAAATTGACATGTACTTGCAAAGTTACTAATAGTTAGTAGAGTGTCTGAAACTGGACTATTGAAACAGTGTTATCGTAATACATTTTTAGTATAGTATTAATACTTGCCTGTAGTTCAAGCACTTCAGATGTACAGGTTATTTATACAGATGAATTTGAATTTTCAACTGCAAAATTGCAGTTTTTTTAAAGAGAAAATCACACATTTAATAGAAAGTAAGCAAAACATCCCAATTTAAGACATTTGGTTAATTTTTTTTATAAAATTTGGTTAAATTTACAATCATGCATTTCTCAAATGTCATGAGTATTGTTTGTGTCTTTATCATCAGTCCTGTTCATTTCTTTTATTTTTGTGTGTGTTTTTCTTATAGGTGGATGCTGTTGAAGACTCGTCACCTGATCAGAATGACACTCTATTGATGAAGACTATCAATGAATCTCCACCTAATCAGACTGAGAATGAAACGATAATGTAACACCATTTATTATGTTGAGACTTACTCACTCACAGAGAAATATTGTCATGATACCAAGATTTCAGTAGTCATATTAGCGCCAGTCAAATTTCACCTCAACACCCATTTCAACCAATTCCAATTCAAAAATTCAATTTCAAGTAATTAAAATAATAATAAAAAAAAAGTAGAACAAATATGGTTTAAATGATGTAAACATTGCTTCCTGTAGAACAAATATGTTTTAAATGATGTAAACATTGCTTCCTGAAAGACAGAGTTAAATAGCAATAAAAGATACAACTCACCTGCAGTAGAATAAAAGAACGCTTGAGGATTTCCAATGTCACTTTAGCATTTTTATTTATTAAAAATAATAAAGTGATTCAGACAGGAACAGTTGCTTTTCATGCTGTTTCATTGCTGTTTCCATAATCATTAATAGCAGTGGGATTTACACTGCAGGTTCATTTGACTGAATAAAGGCTGTCAAGCAATTCAAACTTTTAATCTAATTAATTAATGTAATTAATGCAAATAAACCAAACGTGGCTGAGAAATTCCCTCAAAATATATTTTAAAGTCAATTTTGTATAAAGCATCAAATAGACATTACTAAAAAGAAGCTTCAGAAAGAAATATTTGTGGGTGATATGTGGAAAAACATTTTTTTTTAAGTGAAATTATACTCTAAATAAGAAACTAAAATTGCCAGAAGGTGGTGGTTAATATCTTAAAGATTAAGCCATTAAGTCAATCATTCATTCATAAATGGCTCTCTTAATGAATGATCCATTGAATCATTGGTTCACCCGATTCTTTCAAAATACAGATTCAAAATGAAACGTCGCAAACAATTCTCCTTTGTCTTTGTTTTTGTTGGTAAAACTGAGCAAAACATGTAGTCTAAACACAATATAAACTTCTTATTTATTGAACTGTTGTATAAAATAAGTATCGTATTTCCACTCTTGCTATTCCTTCATTAAGATATACATTTTGGCCAAGAAATGTCATACAGAAAGACAAGCGCTCTTCATAAAGTACCTGTTTTTTGTTTGACTTTGTGGTTGAAGTTTAAAGGTTCAAATCCAGCAAGGGTTGATCCATGAAATATCACCATTGTGTCCTTGATCAAACTTTCAGTCTCAGGAACTGAACCTGTAAAAACTGTACTGAGAGACACTGTGGAGAAAAGCAGCAACAAAATGACAAATACATTTTTATATATTATGATCCATAAGTGTTACTGACTGTTGAATAAGCTTTTTAAGACATCTAAGACGTAGATGAGTTTGTTTCTTCACCAGAACAGATTTGGAGACATTTAGCATTACATCGCTTGAATGGTCCGAACAGCTGATAAAAACATCACAATAATACACAACACGACTCCAGTCCATAAGTTAACATGTTCTGAAGTGAAAAGCTGCTTGTTTGTAATTAACAAATCCATCATTGTAATCTAATGAGAAAAAACTACAAGGGACTACAAACATGGCACAGGAAACAGGAACAAAACTTCAACATAAAAGTCCAGGGATAAAATCAGGACATGTTACAAATAATTAGGTTTTATTTTTTTTTATTGTTTACTTTAAACCTGTTCCTTATCTATAATAACTCATAAAATTCTCCAGAGTAAAATATTCTGATGAAGAAACAAACTACATCTTGACCTGAGGGGGAGTACATTTTAAGCAAATTTTAATTTTTGGGTGAACTTTTCCTTTAACGTGTGTTTACTGTTAAAACAGCAATATGCATTTAATCATATATGTATTATAATATGCATGCATATGTATTATACTCTTGAGATGTTTGCTACATGATTTAGAAGTGTTTTTTATTTGTGTAAATCAATCATGCTGTCTTGTTGAAAATGTGTATACTTCAGTTATGTAAAATGGGTTATTTAGGGTACTTAAAGAAAATATATATATTTTTTATGATTACTCTTATTTTTATGCAATTAAAAAACTTACAACCACAACGATATGTAGTTACTTTGTACACAATATATATAATATTTCAGGTATGCCACTTTCGTTAATCGTATTGTGAACCCATGGTTGTTTTGACTGGCTATAACTAACTTTTAATATGGACTACAGACAGACTTGCATCCTTTGCGCAGTTAGGGTGTGCCATAATAGCTGAAATAAAAAAAATACCTGCAAGATATTTGTTTTGACCATAACCCACCCTCCAGAACTGAATGTGGATGTGGAGCACCCCATGATCTGAACTCTGCAAGAAGCTCGGCTTTGGTTAAAAGCATTATTGTAATGTGTAATGATTTAGTCAAATAGTTAACAGTGCATCTGTTTCACTAACCATTCTATTTTGAGTTGTTTGCACGCACATGCTTACTGTGTGACACAATGCAGTAGGCCTACGTGTGAAATGGTGCATGTTAAATAATATTATTAAGGTTCTAAATGCAGCAGTAGTTTATGTGTTTCTCTTGTGTGTATTTGAGAGACACATTTGTGAGAAACTGGCAGAATGTCCATTCGTTTGCTCTTTCCACTTAGCTAATGGCAGACCCACGGAAGATCATCACTTTAATAGGATCCATTAATCCCTTCTAAAAGTCTATTTCTTGTGTGTAGTTTTGTTAGTTCTTCTTTTATGTTGACTCAACGAGCTTTGCTACAAAAATTCCTATGTACTTGTACTAGCTATACTGGTACAAATGGTAAATAAAACTTCAACTCAACTCAACAACTCAATATTTGGCCCCTTTATGATAGAAATGTTACAGCCACTGTAATTTCTTGAAATCAAATCTTCAAATTAAATTGAAATAAATCAATGATTTGTTCTGTTACATGATGTTGTCCTCAGACCATCATATGAATATGTTGATATATAGATAGAAAATATTGATATTTATTATTATTTTAATAAAGGCCTATTTTTTGTCACATTTTTGTGTTACTTTAAACAAAAGTGTGGTTATTTTATTGGCTTTTTACAAATCTATTTATTCAGATTCAGTAACATTATTGAATTTAATTAAAAGTTGAATAATAATATAATTATACAAAAAAAATTACATTTTTTTCTACATTATTTTTCTATACATTCACTGGGGGTTCTATCCTGCAATATGCCATAAATAAGATGGAAATATGTTTTTTCTCTAACCAAAGATTATTACTTGCTCTTCTAAAGTTGTACTTTCTGTTTACTCCAAAATAAACTAAATGACAAATAATATGAAAACAACAAGTACAACTTTAGAAGAGCAAGTACACTGTAAATGATTTCTGTTGTTTTCACAGCATTATACTGTTTTTCTCAACAGTTTCTTGCTGTATAACCTATGTACAGTATGTTACTGTAGATTTTGTTGCTTTCACATTATTATTTTGTATTTTCAACAGTTATGTACTGTGCACACAGTTGACAGTATGTTACTGTAGATTTTCAATGCATTCTGGGAAATTATTAGTTACTGTAAATCTAAATACAGCAGTGCAAATTGACTGCGAAAAACACCACACACAATTCCACAAGTAAAATTGCTAGCCTACTAACGTTATCCTTAAACATTTTCAGGACTGGGTGACCATTAACAGTCTTCATTCTGTCAGTGGGGGGTGCATGAGAGCGCATTTGAATGAGTTTTTCTGTTGTGTCAGTGCATCGTGTAGACTAGTGATGCTCCGATCAGCATTTTTGGGGCCGATCACCGATTACCGATCACCAAAATCATGATCTGCCGATTGCCGATCACTGCCGATCACAGAATGGAAATATGCTAGAGTCAAGAAAATCTTGAAGAACCACCAATATTTATTTAATTGTAGTTAGAAAACAAGATAACATAAGGCTACTGTAGGCCACCTTTTCCAAATAAGGCACAGTATAATTTTTCAAAACAAAGAGGGGTCAGGCAGACTACAATGGATGTAGTTGAGGAACTAACTACATCAGATCCAAAAAATAAAATAATGACAATGACATTTGAGGTTATTAAAACAGTAAGTCCCGCCCCTCGACTGCCAAAAATAAAAGTGTTCGAGCGAACAAAATCAGCAGGCGAGAGGAGATCAAGCGCGAGAGTGTTGGGAATGATCATGCGCGCGCGCATGTCATGCGCCCGCGCAGGGTTTGAATGAGCTCGCGAGTTCCCGTTTCCTCGCGCGTAGATCTGTTATCCTCTCGCGAATGTCATTTACCGCGCGCGCCAGCATCAGTTGTGCGCTCGTTTATAATTGCCATTGAATTGCCGTCATAGGAGAACTCATTTTGCCACTGTTATGCAAGCTCTGCTCTGCTGTTGTGTTGCCGCGCATGCGGAAAAGTTGCGCGATTGGGGGTTTCCGATCAAGCTATTTTTTGCCAATATCGGCCGATCATGATCGGCGGCCGATCAATCGGAGCATCACTAGTGTAGACCTGTCGTTTCTGCCGACCTGGAACTTCGTCATATGGTAAGTAATAAATCTTAATATTTGTATGCATGGATTCTAGCTAATAAAAATTATTTAGAGAGTAACAGTTAGCTGACCAGGATTTAGATATTTAATTTAATTTATTCTCAACATTTTACTATAAGCTGTGTACAATATGATAGGCTACTCTAGGTTCCAATGTAGTTTGGGACATTGGACATGTAACTGTAAATTTAAATACAGTTGTACGAAATGACCGCGAAAAATAACCACAAGCTGCCGTTTTATGAATAAGTTAGCTCTTCAGTTCCCTGAGTAACGTTGAGAGCGCAGGCCTTTGCATCGCGTCGCTGTGTCTGTCGGCGAAGTTTTCGCCATAAATATCTGGTTAGTGATGAATCTTTATATATTTTTTTTTAATGCAAACTAAATAGTAGCAGGTTAATGTTAGTTTAGAAGAACTGACCGCGGCCTGTAACGCGGATTTCCTTCATGTTGATAGTTAGCCTACTTGATTAATAAATGTATTTTATAAACATAGATTGCATTTGTAACGTTAACCTCTTATAAGGTCAGAATGATCTAATAATTGTGTTATTTACCATTTTAAGTCGGTGGAAGCGCCTGCGCGTTCATTATTTCATATATCATACGGTTGGGAATCGAAAATCGATCATGTATCCTGAAATTGGATACCCAAGTTTAGGATTAGGATTATTGTTATAAAATTACATTTTCGATTCCTCTTATTGATTTATTCGCGATTATTTTTGTCAAAATCAGAATTTTCTTTTACACGTCTGTGAGGACCTGACCTTGCGATCTGCCAGGACCTTGTGCAGTTACCTCAGTCCATGTTCATTCATACACTTTTGTTACAAATTGATTTCTATTAGTAACACCAATGGCTTTTTATTTTGCACAAGTTTAGAGCTTATCCCCTATTGTGATGTGACTTATTACAGATGATGCGACATATTGTGATCACTCTTGATTCAGTTGGAAAATATATATATTTTTTTGTGTGTTTACAGGTTTCTTGTCAGGATAAATCCTGAAAATTTGAAATGAACATCACAGTTCCAGGTGAGCAGAAAGCAACCCAGGCTCATTGGAAATACGTTACTCTGGGTACTTTTTTGCAAACCCTGAAATACGTACCTAAAAGTACATTTCCCTGCACTTTCCGGGTGAAACGTCCACTAGAGGCACTATACATACATTTAAGCTTGGCATACATTTCCCCCGTTCCAGATGCTTGTTTCTAAGCTTATAAAGGCGACAATATTAATAAATGATGTTCAGCATACACTTATTTTAATATAAATTAGGAATTATTTCCACGCCTTTGAGGTGCCAAGCATTCCAGACTGAGGATAGACGTCCGACGAGCACATTGGATCGCACTTCCCCGAGGTAACTTACCGAAATAGTATGGTATTGCCTCGCAAAAGGAACAATTCATAATTAAAATGCTTTTGCATGTTTTAGTTTTCATGTGTTTTGTGTAAATTAAACGGCAGGGAATCGCGCAATCATGACCGTGTTGATTACGTACCAAACCGCACAAAACTTGTTGGCAAACTATTCGCGAACAGCCAGCCAAAAAATATTATACCTTTGCTATGTGTCTCACTATGTCTCACACTAGTATGATTTAATAAGATATCAAACGCATTAACAAGTTTTGCCAGAACGATACGTTTCAGTCAGGTGATTTGTTTTATTAACACTTTATTGCAGCGCCACAAATATGTACCACTCGGTACGTAAAGTTATTGCTCAATGCTCAAACATCCATTGGAGTCGCTAAAGAGA
>FLSR01000421.1:42597-53017 GCA_900092035.1 Leuciscus waleckii
TTTTTAATCCCCCAGCTATACCCCCCCCAAAATTTTACACCCACAAAAAAAAAAAAAAAAAAAGATGACATAGGCTACTAAGTTATGATTATGACTGAAAATACTTATGAGGTCAAAAGTTCAAAATTATCACGTAGGACAAAGGCATAATTATGAGGTCAAATTATGGTCATAAATGTTAACTTTTTGTCATCATTTGTACTTTTTACCTCATAATATCTACGTTTTAATGTTTTATAATTATCACTTGGTATGTCATAATATTGACGAAATAAATAAATGTCATAATAAATACGAGCATGTTTAGGCCCTCAAAAAAGCGATTCACTTTGGAGAAGAAGATGAGTAGCCGAGGAAGAAACATAGAGAGGAACCAAGACTGATCAAAGAGCATATTCTCCCTATTCAACTCACCGTGACAGTGAGACTCACATTTTTGCTCATGTTTTTGTCGATCCGTAGTTCATAAACTCCAGAGTCCGTGTTTGTGATGGTCAGAGATCCAGTCTGATGATCCAGCTTCAGTCTGTCTCTGAATCTCACAACACCACATCACCAAGAGTGAATTTATCATGTTAACATTGATTTTAGCAACTAAACTGTTTTCAATTACAGACACCCATAGGATCAGATCATAATTCATTTGATCATCCGTGTGTAGAGTCACAGAATCTCCCTCCATCACTGACACTGACTCGATTTCCGCTGTTGTAAATAATTTTGCCACCCACAGGTGTCGCACGCTCGCTGTTTATCTAGCACCGGGTTTGGAATGAACGATGTCCACAGACAAGGTAGAGTATGCTGCATGATTTCATGAAAGTATGATGTATTGCGACATCAGAAACGAAGAAAAACTAAATAATGACTATTGTAACGCTTGTCGTAAAGCAAGTCAAATTTGTAGTTTCTTATGTCTCATTCGAACTACAGAAACGTGACCCGGTCTGGCAATCTTACACGGTGTGGTTATAGCAGATATAGGGCTGCAAAGCGAATCCAGAAGTGCCTTTCACCCTGTTACGACTTGATGAACCACTGATACGATTTTGGAAACATTATTGTAAGGTAAAAAATGTTACATAGTGTTGCTATAAATGTAAAGTGAAGAACATTCTGCTGCAGTACAAAGACAAAATATGATAAATAAAAAAAAATTTGTTTAAATAAAATATTAGTGTGGTATTACTCTTATAGCAGTTATATATTAAGTTTTTGTTCCATATAAAAATCTGAGTTTGGACCTGAATTAAAAATAGATCTCACAGTAAAATCACAGTTTAATCACAGTTTAATCATTTACACATGAGAATAGTGAATGAATAGTCTCTGACTAATTTAACCAGTAATTTATTACATGGTACCAGAACAGAAGAAACTGAAGGCATAAAAACACATTTCAAACTCACCAACCAGACGCTATAACAGAACAGAACATTTTAAGAAAAATTTTCTTCATCGGTTCACTGAAAACCCCATGCGTGATGCTTAAAATGTCAGAAAACACTCAGATTGATCTGAAACACGACTGATCTGTGACATTTTCAAACGAATTCTAGCCCCGTATGAAAAATAGAGCAGAAGAGTGAGATGTTGCATGAGTGTTGGATTAGATATCCGTTTCTATTGAACCTCGTGTTAAAAGAGTCCTTATGGGAAAATTAACTCATTATATTAATGTAAATTTTTCAGTACATTAATAAAAAAAATATGTTTTAGCTGTATAAATGATGGTTTTCTCTAGAAAATCTTGCAGAGGTACAAATATAATAATTAAAAAATATATTGTTTTTGAGAAAAATAAGCTTAATAGTAACATAAAAATTAATAAATAACGTTTTATTAATGTAAAGCTTTTTGTGGCGCACTGCTGAACTTGTTAAAATATGTATAACGTTTATATTCCTCCAGGAGACGTCACGTGGCTCGACTTAATAAATGTATAAAACATGGAGAGACTCTTGAACCTCAGAGTGAGAAAACTTTATTGATAAAGGCATGAAAAATACATATGACAAATGGAGAGCGGTAGTAGTAAAGTGAGGTCTGTGTGTCTCTATTCATTTGTTTTACATGTCTGAGGGAAATATAAACAATAAAGCCCTTCAATTTATTTATTTTTTTAAATACCAAGACACTGAAAATGCAAAGGGAGAGCAAGCTTGAGTAATAAACTACATTTATAAGGACAAAAACACTAGAAAAACAAGAAATACACTTGAAGAACATCTGATGTTCAGCGTGCTGCTTTAGATTTCAATACTTCCTGAAAAAGATGAACATATAAAGCCATTAATCGAACAAATATTTATGCAAAAACAGTTTGTGAGAAATGACATCATCAGTTAGGTACCTGATGTGTAGTGCGGCGCTCTTTCAGAAACCCTCCACCTTCCCCAGCTCCACCTGTATAGATCTGCTTCAGGTAACTCATGTACGCTATATAGCAGCAGCATATCTTGCTCACAGCACACGTGTGTGTTTGCTCTGCAGCAGCAGAAATAACCAAATCTAATCAACAATCTGATTTTCGGTTCAATGTGTTGAGTGAGTGTTTATACGGTCTGTCATCTCAAACTATAAAATAAGAAAACATATGACTGGTGCTGAGCCAAAGACGGATGCGCTCTGCACTTGTCAAATCAGTGTTTTCAACCACATAATGTTTCTTTTAGGTTTCAGACATTTAAATACACATACAGTAGGTACAAGAAAAAAAACATTTAGTATTTTTTACAAGATAAACATACAGTTTACAAAACAGTTTGTAAAATACACTGATGTTGAAGCGGCAATAATGATAATTTCAGTTTGACAACACGAATAAAATTTACGTGAGAAAAGTTGATAAATGAGAATGAAGGAAAGGACAACCCAGATCCGGCCCACATCTGGCACACGTGGATTCCACATATACCGGATCTGGGCCGACACTGTTGCTGTCTGGGATATGATTTCTACTCACCATACACAGATACATGAATGTTTTTGATGATGGGAATGATAAAGATGATTCTGCTCTAGCTATTTTAAGTTTATAGATTCCAGCCTGTTCAGTTGTGATGTTTGTGATGGTCAGAGATCCAGTTTGATTGTCCAGCTTCAGTCTGTCTCTGAATCTCCCAATATAATTAATGTATATCCCATCAGTGAAAGCTAGTATTTCTTTTTCAGACTCCCACAGTATGTCATTTTCACGTAGGCCAGTAAGCCCAGGGTTTAAAGTGACTGAATCTCCCTCCGACACTGACACTGACTTCATCTTATCTGCATCACCAAACACACATGGAGAACAAACAGGAACAGGGTTTGTCACAGATTAACTTATAACTTTATGATTGTTTGAGAAAGTAAAGTTTGAAATTTAAAATGAATAATATCATAAAACAACAGAATAGAGTAAAATGGTGTGTGGATATTATATGGAGTGATTAAAAAATAAGAAGATGAAACAAATATTTAACTCACAGTTGATAGTGAGAATGAAAACTGTGCTCATTGGTCCGTTGGTATGTACTTCATAATCTCCAGCATGGTCAGTTGTGATGTTTGTGATGATCAGAGATCCAGTTTGATCGTCCACCTTCAGTCTGTCTCTGAATCTCCCATCAGCAACATCATCATATACAGTGATGCTGTCATTATTTACATTTATTTCAGCTAGTAAAAATTTTCCAAACCGCCACCGAATTTGATTTCCATCCTTCATGTCATTACTACCAATGTTTAGAGTGACCGAATCTCCCTCCATCTCTGACATTTCTGAAAATGCTGTATAACCAAACACACCTGAAGAACAGAGAGAGAGTTTGTCACAGATTAAAGATTTAAATAACTTGATTTTGGTTTGATGAAGCTTCACTAAAATACTTGAATTCTTTGAATCTGAAGTGAACATTCTGCAGCAGTATAAACAGAAAAAAAATGCTGAATGAAATGTGTAATAATTAATTAAAACATAATTTTACATAGACTAGAAACTAAATAAACACATTTACAGATAAGAGTAAAGTCACACTTAAAACAAATGCTGTTGGGTATTTTAGCTTCATATTTAACATATCCCTTATAATCCCTAAAAAAATTGTTTAGACCTGAATCAAAACTTTAAAAATCAATAACTTATACTTGAGAATAACAGTCAATGTTAATCATCTCTGACTAATTTCACCAATAATGTATTACATAGTACTAAAACAGAAGCAACTAGGAAAGCCCGAAATACTCATTAAAGTGGCTTTATTTTGCTGCGAGATTTGCATAGTCAATGAACTGCCATACAGTAGTGGCCATAAGTCAGGCAAAGGAAAATTGTCAGATTCACCCTTTATTCAAATATTAAAAATGTGTTAAAGATTTTGTACGTGTATTGTGTAGTTGTGCTTAGAGTCAATTGTTTATTTGTGATAACACAATGAAACATGCCAAATTGTACAGACATAATTTTTAGCCAGGCTGTCAAACAAATGAACAAGAGAGGACAATTAAATATTAATAACTGACAATGTTGCAGACAATGTATGATTTTTTTTTTTTTTGATTTTTAGTTTTTCTAAAACCTGTAGCTGTAGTTTGCCCTTTTTTGTCACTTAATATTCAACAATATTATTGATCTATCTGCATTGAAACCATTATATGAGAATTGAACTGAGCTGGACGATATAGATAAATGAACTAAATAGATAACTAATGATTTTTTACAATGGAAATGAAAGCTTTAGCATAAGTTCTGTCAGGAAGACTAAATTGTTATGTCACTTATTACCTTCTCATCTATCCAATTATGTTCTAATACTTGTAGTATAAAAGATTGTTACTTACACATGTCTGAGTTTGCAGATGCTGACGCCTACATTCACCTCCATCCTCCCACCACCACCAAGATGGTCCCTTCCAGGGGGTCGGCTGCGCCTTTGTCTTCAGGCAGGAAATGCAGATTACGTTACCCTCTGATTGCGAGCTACGGACGGGGCCTACGCCAAAGAACTTTATATCATAATATTTGCTTGCAGGGCTGTTAATAAATGTATACTTTGTTAGGTCATTTTGCCTCCCGAGTCCTTAGAAATTAATCACACTGAACTTACTTAAGCTGGACAAAGACTAACTTTGTTACATTATTTTCCTGTTATCTCTGTAAAGCTGCTTTGAAACAATCTGTATTGTACAAAGCACTGTAGAAATAAAGGTGACTTGAAATCATTTTGTTAGATAAAACCTTCACTAAGTTTAGTGTTTTGTTTTTCCCTCATATTTTAAAATATTAAAAATATATAAATATAAAATATTTTCCTCATAATTTGATGGTTTAAGCAAACTTGTAGGGTCATAAAAATTTTTTTTTAAAACCTCTGAATATCACTTTTGGCCACTACTGTATATTTGGTGTGGTCAGTGCCACAATAATGCTATTCAAGAGCCTGCTGGACTGTGGACTGAAGGGCCCGAGTCATCACAGGTGCACTACTGCATTTTTCCAGTCACCAAAAATATAATTATTACTTTCATTGAATGTCATTGCTATACAATTTCTTAAAGGTAAGTTACAAAAAGAATACCTTGATGATTAAACTTTTTTTTTATCATTTGATCAACATTATCATCATTTAACTCCAATACATCATATTTTCGTTGAAAAGTGCTTGGCCGCCTCCTCTCTGCTGCCATCCTAACTAGGTTTGGAGACCTCTTCAGCTCTATTAAATAATTTACAAGCTGAGACCAAGTCTTAACACTTAGGAACTTTTATGAATCACACTTATTCTTAAGTTTAGGAATAAGAGTAAAATGACGTCATTCTTAGAATTTTGACAGACTTGAGACTTACATTTTACTCTGAGTGGCTTTCTACATACGGCACCTGGTGTTTTATTTTATGTTGTGAGCATCAATTCTGTTTGACCTCTGACCCTTATTTGAGAGCACTTTATTCAGTGTAAAGATGTTTTTTATGGAGTAGAAGATTAAAAGGTTCATAGTAGCAGCAAAAAAGATGGACGAATGCTTCACAAACTAGTGACACAGAGAGAGAGAAAAAACATCCAGCAGAAGCTGTGTATCCACCCAACAGATAAAACCACATTTCTGTAGATAAACAAAGAAGGAAACCCATTGCAGCGTCCAATTAGGTTTGAGTTCGTGTTTGAGATCTCAGGCTTTTGATTACAGACTTTGTTATCTTGGTGAATCTGAGCAAAATAACTCTTAAAGGGATACTCCACTTTTTTCGGAAATATGCTCATTTTACATCTCCCCCAGAGTTAAACAGTTGAGTTTTACCATTTTAGAATCCATTCAGCCGAACTCCGGGTCTGACGGTACCACGTTGGAAGATGAGACGTTAAACTGAGGTTCTGACTCTCTGTGGTCATTAAAAATCCCAGGATGTCCTTTGGAAAAAGAGTAGGGGTCATTTTCCGTCGATCTTAGTACACGGTTTAACTACAGAAGAGTCAAGTTTTAAATAGGAAAAATATTGAAACTCGTTGGTCATTTTGAAAGAAATGCTACTGGACTCATCAGAATCAATGATCTATGCTAAGCTATGCTAAAAGTGGTACCGTCAGACCCGGAGTTCGGCTGAATGGATTCTAAAATGGTAAAACTCAACTGTTTAACTCTGGGGGAGATGTAAAATGAGCATATTTCCGAAAAAAGTGGAGTATCCCTTTAAAGCACATGCGAGTTTACCTCTGTCTTTTCTTCTGGCCTGGGGAAATGGAGAAGCGTAGAGGCCTGGATCAATGTTTTCTCAAATTCATGTAAAGTTATGATGGGCTTACACACAATAGGCTGATTCTAATATTGTACCTGTAAGGTAACAAAAGTTGGGAAAAAATAAACTGAAATGATTCACCTTTTTAGTGCATGGACATCTCCAACATGACAACAAAGTGTGAAGTTCCGAGCGCCTCCTGCTGGTCTGGATGAGCCGTCGAGAGGAGAAACACTGTCAACACCGGATAAGTGTGTAGAAAACAGACAGAAGATTCAGAAGAAGATAATTGCAATACTAAGTTTAATCCAACACAGAGTTGAGACACACATCTAACGTGAACGAGACCGAACAGAGAATGAATGTGAGGTTACAACAATTAGGAGCACAAACGAGACTAATCAATTAAACAGCTGAAACCAATGTAAACAAATGAGAAGCGGGAAAACTGAACATAGGAATTCACAGACAGTGATGATGACGCGCTTCTACAGTTATTAACATCATACATTTATCAAAAAATGTACGTTTATAACACCCTATACTTTTTGCAATATTAACTTGGCATTAACTATAGCCAACATAAGTAAAAACCGCTGCTATAGTGCAATCCAGCTGGCGAGGGAGTAACGGAGAATTTGAAATCTTTCTCTCTTCATGTTTCTGGAAAATGGAAAGTTTCTTTGTTCATGTAAGTGCCATGAATACAGATTTCACTCACTCACTCATGGTGTATTGCACTACATGTTCACCTTAAACATTTTAGAGAGGTTCAACCTGTGAACTTTTGGCTAATGTGTAAAGTGGACTGAAAGCTCCACGGCAAAACACATTTATTAAATGCAACAGATATTAGAGACAAAGTTTAATGACTACAAGGACCATATCAAATCCAAAGCATCGATTTAAAGCTCAATGTATAAATAGCACTATTTCATAGATAGGCAATTTTCTGCTTTAAACACTAGAGAGCGATGATGTGCCAAAATATCCAGCAGAGCACAGTGAAAAGAACTCAATTCGCCTACTTATACCACGCCCTAAAAGTAGCCTATTTAATCTTTTTGTGAAGAAAAAGTAGATACTTTTGAGTGTGTAGCAGAAGAGTAGAGAAGCTTTGGGCATACTACCACGTCATAGAATTGCGTCTTTAACGGTTGCCATCTGTCGCTTGGTTACACGCATCCTGTCAGGCAAACTGACCTGTCAATCATCTTGTCAAATATAAAATCCTCCACATTTCACTTCCTCCTGTATCGGATAGAAATGCAGGATCTCGATGATCTGCAGTCACGGGTCTTTAGTGACGAGACTCTCCTCATATTAATGCAGAATGATGGATTTAAAAGTTAATGCACATTGTTATTGCAGATGAAATATAACACGGATAACATTAAATAAATATTTTTTCTATCAGGTTAAACTTTGATTAGTCTCTCAAACCTTTATCATGTTTGGTAGTTTTTTAAACACTTTTTACTTGTGTTTGTAGTTCCTCCTCCAAAGCGCAGTGGGTTGTGGGTAATATTAGCCTTTAGAGTGTACACAGATCCACACTTCGAAAATCCACCAGAAATAGAAGACCATCTGGGGACTTTGGCATACTCTCTTCAACATACTATGCTTTGGAAGACACTTATTTTAACCCCCTGGGGTCGGTCGCACCGGCGCGATCACCTCGCTTTTTTTCTTATCAGTGCAAAAGACACTCAGTTAACTTCCTCTATTTTTGTCATACAGGCAAGTTATATACATCATTCAAAACTATTAAATGTCTACTTTTATTTGTGTACACTCATAATAAAAACAAAATGTTCTGCTTTTCGTAAAATAAAGAAAATAAACATGATGCATGTTCTGCCATCTCTTTCAGTATGAAGTTCATTCTGAAACGCGTCAGAAAATGAACTGTAACTCAGCGAATAACTGCCACTCATAAGTGAGAGATATGTTTTGGGAAAGCTTGAAGTGTCACATGCAAATTGACCACGTGAAGAAGCGCGAACCTGTAAACGCCCTCATTACCTCAAAACAAAGAATCAAACTTCATCATTCCTTTGCTTTTCATCAGGTTTGGAAGACACGCTGCAAGTTTACACTAGATTTACCCCAGAAGAAGAAGAATGCGATTTGAAGTTAAGATTTTTAAGGTAAGACACACATTATCACTTATAATAGTTAATAGTACACTTCACATTGTCTTATGACGAAAATATTAGCCTACAAAAATATTTTAAAACAAAATGATCAGAATTGCAAGCAAAATAATGTTTTCTAGTTGGATAATTATCAGTTTTTTACTCTCTTTGACACTTTTTTTCACTGTACTTTTATTTTCTTTCTACTCGCTTTGTTTTTCTCTCACTTCCAAACGTCACGCGCTGAGTTTCACGCAGAACAGCCCATTTCCAGCACACAACACTCCCACTTGGTCAGTTTTTGGGAACCAAATAAGGTAGGTTCTTTTTCCATAACCAAAAACTATAACCTTCACAGAACGTAGCAGGGAGGCTTTTTTTTTTGTTTTTTGTTTTTTGTATAAACCTATAAATAACTTTCAGAGAAAGTTCTGGGAAGGTTCTTTTTAGGTTTTATTTTTAACCATGTAAACTAATTGTGCAATGACCAATACAGAGGTTATTCTAATGCTTAAATGTGTAATCTTTCATAAACAATCTGTATTGGGCAGAATTACATCTCTGAAATTAGTTTAATACAGCTTTTAATAAAATGTAGAAATTAGTCAAAACCTATTATAATCTGCACCCAATTCTCAGCATGTGCTTTTATTCCACAGAAAGAAAGACATAGTTTGTAGTTCTGATTATTGCAGTCCATCCATCCATCTTTCATGCCACTATACTGTCCTATAAGGCAAAAGACCTAAACTCGCTATAGAGTGTGGGATTGAGAATTTTTAGTTGTCCAGCCAAATTAATTATAGGTAGGATACTGGAAATCTGGCAATTGGGACAGCCTCCGTTGTGCCACGGTTATGCAACCGGCCTTTAAAGGGTGCAGCCTCTGAATTGGGATGCAGCAACGGAACGGGTGAATGTGGACAGCTGGCCGAACTCAGATCATAGCAAGACATGTTGTGAGCTGATCCAGTATCTACTATCACAGTGGTTCTTAACTCCAGTTCTCAGGACACTGCTCTGCACATTTTATATGTCTGCCTTATTTAACACACCTGATTCAGATCATCAGCTCGCTGGTAGAGACTCCATGAACTGAACTGAACTAACAGTGGTAGAGAACCACTGTACTATGGAAATCAGTTAGAAGAATCTTTTTTGTTGTTTACAAATAAATCCAACACAATTTGCTCAAAAAGTGCCGGGATAAATGTAAACTCGCCCAGTTGTTCCAGCGCAAGTGTTCTAAGCAGATTTACAAGTTAAAAAATATTTTCAGAGGCAAAGAAAAAAATAAAAGACCTCATCGCACCTGGAGGCACCACGCTTATGTCTTATTGACCTCGCAGCAAACACAAAAGATACGTTTTCAGTTGATAAAAGATTTAGCATGAGTTGTTTAAAAAAATGAAATAAAAACACTATGGGAAGAAAGTTAGGGACTAGACACTTTCCTTGTATGGAAAAAAAAAATCAATAAATGTGAGTGGTGACTATGGCTGTGAGATTACATTCTGCCTACATTTTTTTATATATGAACTAACCCTTTAATGTTAAATAATTTATT
>FLSR01000421.1:54032-75129 GCA_900092035.1 Leuciscus waleckii
GCTTTTCACAATACAGATTGTATCAAAGCAGCTTCACAGTATTAAATTAAAATAATACAACAAAATTACGCATATTGTTTTGGTTTATTTTCATATAAATAATCTCAAAGGTGTTAACTACAAAATAATTACGATTATTATTTTTAAATTATATTTAGGGTTATCAGTTGACTAAATATATTTAGAGTATATTTTAGGGTGTAAAGTTTTGTTTATTATAAACTTTGTTTAAAAGCAGTAAATAACACTTGCCTTCCCTGTCAATTTTTCTACATTTTCTGCAGATCCAGAAGATCCCGAATCCAGCAACAATCATCAGAGATCCAGCAGAGATCAACACTATCAGAGACACTGAGACTGGAGGAACTGAAGGAGAGAGTCATTAGTGTGAGTGAATTTGTAAATACACACATATATCATCAGTGCTGTGGTACCTGCACATGTGTGACAGAGTGTGTTGATGTCCAGATGTGTTGTCTGGTTGCTGATGGGATTGTTCAGCACACAGCTGTAGGTGTTTTTATCCTGATGTTCCACCTCCAGAGGTAGAGAGAGACTGATGCTGAGATCACACACACTGATGCTGGACAATACACTGATTCCTTTGTACCAGGAGAGAGTCACATCACTCACATTCAACACCGATGAACACACCAGTGAACAATTCTGGTGTGATGAAGAAAGATTTTGAGAATAATCTCGGGTAATGTTAGGAGTGGGCAGACGAGCTGAAAAAACATGAGAGAATTAATTAGAAAAAAGGGGTAAATCTACACAACAATCTTATATTCGGAGTGGAGTGTTTCGGTTATCTCTAACTATAAAATTATAAATCACCTCAGTGTGTAACTAGTTAAAGAAATTAAGGTTCAGTACAAGTTAAGCTCAATTTAGTATTTAGCATCATTTATAATGATTACCAGAAACAAATATTACCACTTGCATTGGAAGTGAATGAAGCCGTAATGTAAACATTAAAATACTCAGTCAGCTAAAAACATAAATAATATGAGCGTTAACATGATTTTAGTGTGAAATATCTCTTTTTCTATAGTATATAATGTTACAATTTTGAAGCTTTTGACACCCTATTATGACAGTAAAATAATAATTTTAACTGTTTTACAGCACAAATAATGCACAAGTTTTAATTGTGACAAAAACAAAACAAGGGATGAGTATTTTTTTGATATAACAACATTATACCGCAAATGCTGTTGATTGAGCTTAACTGAGTATTTAACCCGATATATTCCTTTATTAAAACAAGAAAATTTGAAGGTCAGAGCAAATGATCTTTTTACTCACCATAGACGGAAACATTAAATGTTTTTGTTGATCGTTTCGCTCCACTTATCAGTAGTTGATAAACTCCAGCATGTTCAGTTGTGGTGTTTGTGATGGTCAGAGATCCAGTTTGATCGTCCAGCTTCAGTCTGTCTCTGAATCTCTCATCAGGGAAGATATGTTTCTCTCTCTTGATTTGAGCTATCAGAGAGTTTTCAGCTCCATATTTCCACAGTATGTCTTCATCTTTACGTATTTTAGTAACATTAGTGTTTAGAGTGACAGAATCTCCCTCCATCACTGACACTGAATCACCAAACACTCCTGCGGAAGGTTCAGGAATAAATTACGGCTCTTGTTGGTTTACAAAGTCTGAAATCAGTTCTAGTTTGTAATTAAACATGAACTGACATCCCAAACAAAAGAAAAGGAAATTTGCAGATGGTTGCGAGAACTAATAATTCGATCTTTAATATGATATCTGCTTAGAGCAAAATAAATATGTGAAGTTACATGACAAGTTAATTACAGCCAAGTGAAATTCTGCTGGACACTTTTAGAAAACTGTCTCACTGAAAGACAGTCCCTGAAAAGGACCTGAACTATATGAGTAAAGCCTATCCGACAATAATATCTCCGCTTGATTTGATTTATATGGGAAGAACAGCAAATGAAAATCCTCTGACTAATTTGAACAATAGTCGCTTTATTACTCTGAAACGGGAATACATTAAATCATAAAAATGATTTTATAACTTACCAGTCAAACGCCACCAGCACAAACAGAACAAAACAAGTTTGCAAACCATTTTCTACAGTTGTTCAGTGAAATCTAATCAGACTATCCGCCAAAAACACTTGATCTGTTCATCTGGTGTGTGAATCCTCCCCCTCTTCCTATAGTGGGTCAAAAGCACACACTCTTACACTGATACATAGTTACGTATAAATGCTCTTCTGATTATTATTCAGACTTTAATTGTTTTTAATAGTGGAAAACAATCTTAAATTTCATCATTTAACATATATCAAATATAAAATAATAATTGTAGTTTTTTTGACTGGTAAATATGTGAAACAAGAACGGTAAATTGCATGAATATTAGATTAGCCAAGCTAAATTTCATGATTCAATAATTCTTGTGGATGTTTAAATGCTTTTATAATAATTCATATGTTGCAAATAGTAGCCTAAAAACATATCTCACACTCGCAGTCGTCCTGAGGTGTGACTCTAGCAGCTCATCTATTGAGTCAGACTGAAACTGTTGCGGTCGCTTTTCTTCAGAAATGTGCTATGATCTGTTAGTGGCCATTTGTTTCATCTTTGTAAAGTTTGTAGGTGAAGAGTTTCTTCCTGTCCTGCTGTTATGAACCTCACAGTTGATGCCCTCACAAAACTGCTTTACAGTAAAAAAAAAAAAAAACCAAAAATTTATTCCTTCAAACATTCAAATCGGAGTCAGAGGCCAAACTGTATTCTTACCCATCATAATTATTATAAGTTATTATAATTATCTATTCTAATGGATCCATTATTTTACATGATCCATGTTTTAGGGAGGTTTATCTTGATTAAAGTGGTCAAAGAACCATGATCAGGACTGGTGGCTTACTGCCACTTCACTGGCCGCTCAGTTCAACCAGCCACTATTGAGCTCAGACTATACCACTCTCGCTGCAAGTAAATACATTATTTTATTATTATGAATATATTCACAACAATAATGGTAATAGAGTGACCTGCCAGTAGATTGTGCTGCCAGGCAGAAACTGATTGAACCCCTACAGACATAGTATAAATCTCATTAACCGTCATAGTTTTCACTCTGAGTTTCATTGTAAACATTAGAAATGCTTTGGCAGTACACTGTGACTGTATTGCCTGTCATGTCACTAAAGAACAGATCTGGTTTTATTGTTTTTAACACAATCATGTTGCCGCATTTTACTTGGCACTATATATATATTTTTAATCTTTACTTTTGGTATTTTGTTGGTGTAGCAGCATCACCCAGAAAAAAAAAATCATAACAATTGAAGTCACTGGAACAAAGCAAATGACCTATACAGTCCTGAAAACACCCCATCTCTTCCTTTCATTGTCAGGGTTCAATTTCTCAATTAATTTTGCATAGTGGCAATAGTAATAAAAACAATAAAAAAATACTGTGATTTTTTAACTATGCCATAATAAAATTATTAGTAATAATAATAAAAGTAAAATGGAAATTAAAATAAGTGATAGCCTATAGCCTAAGTGATTGTGCCCTGAAACTTTTAAAAATGGTTAAACCGGGTTAACCGCTCTATTCATAACCTATATATTACTTCTATGATGCCCTTTATTTACTTTTTGAAGCTTGAAAATGTTTATTAAATGAACAAAAATAATGAGAGAATTAAAACATTTTACTTGTGTTTCAAAGATGAACAAAATGTATGGGTTTGGTACTACATAAGGGTGAGTAATTAATGACAACATTTTCATTTTTGAGTCTGAAGAAAATTTGTGAGTCATGTTCTGAAATTGTATTAGCCCAGGACTGTAAAACAGCGCCTTCTGCTGAGATGAGTGGTGAACCAGTCCCTCCTCGTGACGTAATACTCTACTTGCGTCACGGGGAGTGTTCGCGGAAGTACAACAACAGCGCATTTGCGAAGGGAATGGGTGGAGGCCGGTACTTTCGTTTTTGCGCTCGGGCATTGGTAACAAAACATAAAGCTGTTATTTCCATTTAATTGATGGAATTGATCGAACAGCAGTGAAAATGAAACCTGAAGTCCCGTGGAAGATATGTGTTTTGTATTTTGTCCTCGGTAAGACATGCATTTGTCACGATCTCATTTCCGTTCTGTCAGTTTATGTGTTACACTTGACAGAAGTCCATTTGTTATTTCTTTACTGATGCTGTTTTATGTGAGGAGTGAAGATCTGTTTTAGTTTTAGACACGTTTCTGAGGGTGGAAGGGACAGAAAGCACAGCAACTAGCCTTGCTTATAGGCTACATGGCTATGGCCATTTGCACAACAACAACATTTGTTAGACAAAGATCGCTTTTGAATAAATAATCATTCATCCAGACTGCGGCCTATAACGCAGTTTAATTTCTGTTGTCTTAAAACAAGCTTAGACTCAATGTACTAATAAATTAATGTGCAAATTAAGGAGATCATATTGATCCCTGCAGACAGACGATAAACAGCCAGTTGGGACGATATCATTTTTTATTTATTTAATTTCCCCCTTCCACTTAATGCAAAGTTGTATTTTGCACTGAGCCAGCTGTACATTAAAGTTTACAGTGGCCTAGTATAAAAATCTGAGATACCCGTTATAGGCACGGTTAGGCCTTACTTCCGTAGGATATGCCTTATGGGTATTGACCAGGAAATCGCGCAGGTTTAGCCTAACGTTTAATGAAGCTAGCACACAAGGGATACTCGCGTCGCGGTACAAACGGGTGAAACTGATTACTGACAAGTAGTAATGCCAGAGAATGTCTAATAGGAAGAGAATTGGCACTCTCTGGTTACTTCCGGTTCTGACTGGCTGCAGTAACACGTCTCTGTCCATGCGGGGGTGCTCACAGGCGAGTGCAGAATGAATGGAGGTCTATGGCGCTATACCCATCAAAATCTACTTTTCTCAGGATATAATTTTTTTCTAGTAATTTGAATGTTGTATTCGAAAGGAGATGCAAAGAAATTACACATTGCTGGGTGTTAGATTTTTTAGAGTCACTTATTTGCATTAAAAAGTCTTTTAAAATGTCAATGACATCATACACATCGTACGAACAGAGATACTGCTTTACGGCAATCCTTCAGTCACTCTGGTGCTTTCGTGCTCTGCACTTTCTTTTCTCTCGAGGCTTCGACAACACAGCGGACACAGGTAAATACACGTGCTAGACGTGTTTTTGTTTTGTTTGTTTATGGTCCCGCTTCAGATGCCATGATACCATCAAGCGGTATCTCTGGTCGTAATCAGTCCTTCACTGACCAATCAGCTTTCATTAGCAGAATGCTAGCGTGTTATGGGCAACAACAACTCAACCTGTAAGAAATCGAAAGGACATAAGTACTCGTTCATTCAACTTTCGACCTATAACCCATGTTGAACTTGCAAAACCTACAATAAAATCTGAGATTTCTCAACGGCAATCGGGTGAAAGAGACAAATTTAGCCGTCTAGCCCCATAGACTCCCATTCAGTCTGCACTCGCCCGCGATCACCTCCAGTGGAATTCTAATGGAACTGCAACCAAGATCGATACAATGGGGCTAATAGGAAGTGCCAAGGCTCTCCGTAGACGGGCTCTGGTAATGCTGACAGATTAAGCAATGGCTCCTTGTGGCTTAACGTGTACCGTTGTTCTACGTTGCCATAGCGATCATGGGAAAGGTCAGAGTTCGGGAAAGTTGTGAATTATATTAAATGAAGCATTCTAGCGCTTTAGGCTACTTAATATTAATTGAAAAAACATGAAAATGTAGCTTAATTTGCTGGCACAGTTAGTACACGAAATCGAGTCAATTAATTAATTCACCTTCATTATTTATATTTTTGAGCAGATAAGTGGCTAACAGATAACTTATGCTAACCTGTGGTAGTTTTGTAATCTGGTTTATAACGATTTCATTAGGCCTACTATGCTATTTATTTACAAGGCGCTTTAAATATAGGCTAGTACAGGGTGCCGGATAATATAGGCTATTGTTTCCCATTAGAGTGTTTCATCGTTTTATTTTAATTTCCGTTTTACTACTATTATTATGGCACTGTTCAAAAATCACAGTATTTTTATTATTTTTATTACTATTGCCACTGTGCAAAATTAATTGAGAAATTGAATCTTGAACCCTGAAAATGAAAGGAAGAGATGGGGTGTTTTCAGGACTGTATAGGTCATTTGCTTTGTTCCAGTGACTTCAATTGTTATGATTTTTTATTTTTTTATTTTTTTATTTTTTTCTGGGTGATGCTGCTACACCAACAAAATACCAAAAGTAAAGATTTAAAAAAATATATAGTGCCAAGTAAAATGCTGCAACATGATTGTGTTAAAAACAATAAAATCAGATCTGTTCTTTAGTGACATGACAGGCAATACAGTCAGAGTGTACTGCCAAAGCATTTCTAATGTTTACAATGAAACTCCGAGTGAAAACTATGGCGGTTAATGAGATTAATACTATGTCTGTAGGGGTTCAATCAGTTTCTGCCTGGCAGCACAATCCACTGGCAGGTCACTCTATTACCATTATTGTTGTGAATATATTCATAATAATAAAATAATGTATTTACTTGCAGCGAGAGTGGTATAGTCTGAGCTCAATAGTGGCTGGTTGAACTGAGCGGCCAGTGAAGTGGCAGTAAGCCACCAGTCCTGATCATGGTTCTTTGACCACTTTAATCAAGATAAACCTCCCTAAAACATGGACCATGTAAAATAATGGATCCATTAGAATAGATAATTATAATAATTATTAATTATTATTATTAATAAATTATAGTAAATTCTAATTAATAATTTCCATATGAATTATGATCAGCTTGGTCTATTGGGTCGGATTGCGTTCTCGTGAACACTCCTTATACAAGTGATCTCGGGCCGATTGTTTTATTGTGCATCCGAGCGCAGTTTCAATGTTTAAACTTTATACATTCCTAAACAAACCAAACTAAGGACGAAAACGCACCAGGGGGCTGTTCCATAAAAGCCGCTTAGAAAAGCGGGGATTAAACTCCAAAACTGGACTTGAATGAGCCTAACAAATAAGTTGGGGCTAAAGTGGTTCCATAAAAGGTAATTGAAGTTCACGCAATCTCACTAATTTGATCCAGGCTTATCAAGTCTAGATAATTGCGTGTGCACGCGTTTCTGAAGCAGCCCTAGAGGTCGATCGTGGATCAAATCGATCCACCATCAAACAGCGTATATTTTGTGCTGTTTTATGCGTTTGTGACATGTTTTTCTGGGTGATGCTGCTACACCAACAAAATACCAAAAGTAAAGATTTAAAAAAATATATAGTGCCAAGTAAAATGCTGCAACATGATTGTGTTAAAAACAATAAAATCAGATCTGTTCTTTAGTGACATGACAGGCAATACAGTCACAGTGTACTGCCAAAGCATTTCTAATGTTTACAATGAAACTCAGAGTGAAAACTATGACGGTTAATGAGATTTATACTATGTCTGTAGGGGTTCAATCAGTTTCTGCCTGGCAGCACAATCTACTGGCAGGTCACTCTATTACCATTATTGTTGTGAATATATTCATAATAATAAAATAATGTATTTACTTGCAGCGAGAGTGGTATATTCTGAGCTCAATAGTGGCTGGTTGAACTGAGCGGCCAGTCCTGATCATGGTTCTTTGAACTTTAATCAAGATAAACCTCCCTAAAACATGGATCATGTAAAATAATGGATCCATTAGAATAGATAATTATAATAACTTATAATAATTATTAATTATTATTAATAAATTATAGTAAGTTCTAATGAATAATTTCCCATTATGAATTATGATCAGCTTGGTCTATTGGGTTGGATTGCGTTCTCGTGAACACTCCTTATACAAGTGATCTCGGGGCGATTGTTTTATTGTGCATCCGAGCGCAGTTTCAATGTTTAAACTTTATACATTCCTAAACAAACCAAACTAAGGACGAAAACGCACCAGGTTCCAAAACAAATGCTCAAGACGAGCCTTACACAGTCCATATTTAAAGTGATACTTCACCCAAAATGAAAATTAGTCCAAAATGGCCATTCACTGCCATTATTAGGCTTGGAAGAGCCAGGACATTTTTTTAATATAACTCCGATTGTATTCGTCTGAAAGAAGTATGTCATGATGACTTGAGGGTGAGGAAATCATGGGCTAATTTTCATTTTTGGGTAAACTATCCCTTTAATCCCATATATTGCTTTGGGAAAAAAAAACTAAAAAACATTCAGCTGCTGTGTATGTAAATTAAAATACAAGTACTATATTAGTAGTAGTATTATAGTAGTATTGACATGAATGGGTCCAGTGTTGTATCGAAATCTTAGAACGTTTTTACACCTGGCTGATTTGGAGCATTTGTTTCAGAACCGGTCACGTTTTCTCCTTTTATTCGGAGCAGTGGCGCTCGGATCCACAGCAAAGTCTGAGATTGCTTGAACGTAAACGAACTCTGGAGCGTTTCTGTTGTGGTGAGAAAGCAATCTGACCCAACAGACCAACGAACCAACCTATATTATAATTCATAATGGGAAATGTGTTGCATAAAAGCAGTAGTTTATTGCAATCCAATTTGGATGATGCTATGATATACGCTTTGAAAAGTTGCCTTGTAAAAGCGAACCAAACCAGGAAGAAACTGAAACATTTGTAACAATTTAAGTCCCTGTTTTGGACAAAGCAAACAATCAAGCCTGAAAACTCCCTGTGAAATTGACTCCTGCCTCCGATTGGTTCATTTAGGAGGGAGACTGCTACATGATTGATCTCTAAAGCACACACAGACATGTTCACAGTGCTTTGTTGCTGTATAGTTTTGTCCCATTATCCCAGATTGAATTATAATTTACTCTTAATTTCTTCTCCAGGTGTTTTCAGTGTTTCAGATGGAGTGTCAGTGCTTGTGATGGAGGGAGATTCAGTCACTCTAAACAGTAATGTTGAAACAATCATACAAGAAAAGATTAAATGGTTTTTTAATAACGATCGAATAGCTGAAATCAATGAAGATCAGAGTCAGATCTGTACAGATGTTCAGTGTAATGAAGGCACTGAGAGATTCAGAGACAGACTGAAGCTGGATCATCAGACTGGATCTCTGACCATCACAAACACCACAAACACAGACACTGGACTTTATCAACTAAACATCATCAACAGTGGCGAGTTGATTGAAGAGTCCTTCAGTGTTTCTGTCCATGGTGAGTCATTTAATCAATGTTTAAAAACATGTTATATACAGTATGTTTAAATCACATCATTGTGTTTATTATAACAGTGACATTCAGAGTTGCTTTTTCTCTTTACTTGCATCATTAAACAGAACAGAATGGTTTAAAACCAATATCTATCAGTTGGTGATCCATTAGTTAAGTTGGCTTGAGAAAGCCAACTTACTGAAATCCTATTTAAACTTATTATTAGTGGTGCTTGCTGAAAGCAAGGCATCACTATTGTTATTGCTCATACTTATTAGTGGTGCTTGCTGAAAGCAAGGCATCACTATTGTTATTGCTCATACTTATTAGTGGTGCTTTTTCAAAGCAACACTAGTGTTATTGTCACTAAACTTATTATTAGTGGTGCTTTTTCAAAGCAACACTATTGTTATCCTCCATACTTATTATTCTTATTAGTGGTGCTTTTTCAAAGCAACACTAGTGTTATTGTCACTCATACTTATTATTAAGTTGGCTTGAGAAAGCCAACATATTGAAATCCTATTTAAACTTATTAGTGGTGCTTTTTCAAAGCAACACTAGTGTTATTGTCACTCATACTTATTATTCTTATTTTTATTCTGCCAAAAGTTTGGCGCGTAACTTGCCCCGCACCGTTTGTCACAGACCCCTGAGTGAGGTGTCAAATCGAGCGGCTCATTGAGGAGAGGTGTGCTATATCTTTTCTAAGCGATCGGGTGATCCCGAAACATCCTAGCAACCACCCAAAATATCCTAGCAACCGCCTAGCAACCACCCAAAACACCCTAGCAACCACACAGAACACCCTAGCAACCGCCTAGCAACCACCCAAAACACCCTAACAACCACCCAAAATATCCTAGCAACCGCCTAGCAACCACCCAAAACACCCTAACAACCACCCAAAATATCCTAGCAACCGCCTAGCAACCACCCAAAACACCCTAACAACCACCCAAAATATCCTAGCAACCGCCTAGCAACCACCCAAAACACCCTAACAACCACCCAGAACACCCTAGCAACACCATAGCAACCACACAAAACATCCTAGTAACCACCCATAACACCCTAGCAACCACCCAAAACACCCTAACAACCACCCAGAACACCCTAGCAACACCATAGCAACCACAAAAACATCCTAGTAACCACCCATAACACCCTAGCAACCACCCAAAACACCCTAACAACCACCCAGAACACCCTAGCAACACCATAGCAACCACAAAAACATCCTAGTAACCACCCATAACACCCTAGCAACCACCCAAAACACCCTAGCAACCACCCAAAACACCCTAGCAACCACCCAAAACACCCTAGCAACCACCCAAAACACCCTAGCAACCACCCAAAACACCCTAGCAACCACCCAAAACACCCTAGCAACCACCCAAAACACCCTAGCAACCACCCAAAACACCCTAGCAACCACCCAAAACACCCTAGCAACCACCCAAAACACCCTAGCAACCACCCAAAACACCCTAGCAACCACCCAAAACACCCTAGCAACCACCCAAAACACCCTAGCAACCACCCAAAACACCCTAGCAACCACCCAAAACACCCTAGCAACCACCCAAAACACCCTAGCAACCACCCAAAACACCCTAGCAACCACCCAAAACACCCTAGCAACCACCCAAAACACCCTAGCAACCACCCAAAACACCCTAGCAACCACCCAAAACACCCTAGCAACCACCCAAAACACCCTAGCAACCACCCAAAACACCCTAGCAACCACCCAAAACACCCTAGCAACCACCCAAAACACCCTAGCAACCACCCAAAACACCCTAGCAACCACCCAAAACACCCTAGCAACCACCCAAAACACCCTAGCAACCACCCAAAACACCCTAGCAACCACCCAAAACACCCTAGCAACCACCCAAAACACCCTAGCAACCACCCAAAACACCCTAGCAACCACCCAAAACACCCTAGCAACCACCCAAAACACCCTAGCAACCACCCAAAACACCCTAGCAACCACCCAAAACACCCTAGCAACCACCCAAAACACCCTAGCAACCACCCAAAACACCCTAGCAACCACCCAAAACACCCTAGCAACCACCCAAAACACCCTAGCAACCACCCAAAACACCCTAGCAACCACCCAAAACACCCTAGCAACCACCCAAAACACCCTAGCAACCACCCAAAACACCCTAGCAACCACCCAAAACACCCTAGCAACCACCCAAAACACCCTAGCAACCACCCAAAACACCCTAGCAACCACCCAAAACACCCTAGCAACCACCCAAAACACCCTAGCAACCACCCAAAACACCCTAGCAACCACCCAAAACACCCTAGCAACCACCCAAAACACCCTAGCAACCACCCAAAACACCCTAGCAACCACCCAAAACACCCTAGCAACCACCCAAAACACCCTAGCAACCACCCAAAACACCCTAGCAACCACCCAAAACACCCTAGCAACCACCCAAAACACCCTAGCAACCACCCAAAACACCCTAGCAACCACCCAAAACACCCTAGCAACCACCCAAAACACCCTAGCAACCACCCAAAACACCCTAGCAACCACCCAAAACACCCTAGCAACCACCCAAAACACCCTAGCAACCACCCAAAACACCCTAGCAACCACCCAAAACACCCTAGCAACCACCCAAAACACCCTAGCAACCACCCAAAACACCCTAGCAACCACCCAAAACACCCTAGCAACCACCCAAAACACCCTAGCAACCACCCAAAACACCCTAGCAACCACCCAAAACACCCTAGCAACCACCCAAAACACCCTAGCAACCACCCAAAACACCCTAGCAACCACCCAAAACACCCTAGCAACCACCCAAAACACCCTAGCAACCACCCAAAACACCCTAGCAACCACCCAAAACACCCTAGCAACCACCCAAAACACCCTAGCAACCACCCAAAACACCCTAGCAACCACCCAAAACACCCTAGCAACCACCCAAAACACCCTAGCAACCACCCAAAACACCCTAGCAACCACCCAAAACACCCTAGCAACCACCCAAAACACCCTAGCAACCACCCAAAACACCCTAGCAACCACCCAAAACACCCTAGCAACCACCCAAAACACCCTAGCAACCACCCAAAACACCCTAGCAACCACCCAAAACACCCTAGCAACCACCCAAAACACCCTAGCAACCACCCAAAACACCCTAGCAACCACCCAAAACACCCTAGCAACCACCCAAAACACCCTAGCAACCACCCAAAACACCCTAGCAACCACCCAAAACACCCTAGCAACCACCCAAAACACCCTAGCAACCACCCAAAACACCCTAGCAACCACCCAAAACACCCTAGCAACCACCCAAAACACCCTAGCAACCACCCAAAACACCCTAGCAACCACCCAAAACACCCTAGCAACCACCCAAAACACCCTAGCAACCACCCAAAACACCCTAGCAACCACCCAAAACACCCTAGCAACCACCCAAAACACCCTAGCAACCACCCAAAACACCCTAGCAACCACCCAAAACACCCTAGCAACCACCCAAAACACCCTAGCAACCACCCAAAACACCCTAGCAACCACCCAAAACACCCTAGCAACCACCCAAAACACCCTAGCAACCACCCAAAACACCCTAGCAACCACCCAAAACACCCTAGCAACCACCCAAAACACCCTAGCAACCACCCAAAACACCCTAGCAACCACCCAAAACACCCTAGCAACCACCCAAAACACCCTAGCAACCACCCAAAACACCCTAGCAACCACCCAAAACACCCTAGCAACCACCCAAAACACCCTAGCAACCACCCAAAACACCCTAGCAACCACCCAAAACACCCTAGCAACCACCCAAAACACCCTAGCAACCACCCAAAACACCCTAGCAACCACCCAAAACACCCTAGCAACCACCCAAAACACCCTAGCAACCACCCAAAACACCCTAGCAACCACCCAAAACACCCTAGCAACCACCCAAAACACCCTAGCAACCACCCAAAACACCCTAGCAACCACCCAAAACACCCTAGCAACCACCCAAAACACCCTAGCAACCACCCAAAACACCCTAGCAAGATCGCGGAGCGGCAGGAGGATTTACAACGACAACTTTTGTTGAATTTATGAGAAATCTACAGACGCAAACAGACAAAGTGTAGTAAAATAAAGACCTAAATGTGTATTTCAGACTTTTTTTTCACCACAAGTCTGAAAGGAGACACGTTATTGAAGACAAATATCCAAAAATCTGTTTCTGACGTCACAAACTACCTTGTAACCAATCAGGTCAAGGTGCCGGCGGGCTTTCGCACATCATCAGGGGAGTCTCGAGAGAAGCAGGTTATCCCGGTATATTTCTGTTGATATGTAAAATCGGGTACATTCAGCAATATAGCGAGTGAATTATGTATGTGATGTACATTATGATTTTATGGTGAATTATATGCCTTTCTCCACTGATGTTCTGAATTGTTCAAAGCGTTTCTAGGCTGCTGTGTGACTCTGAGATGCGAACAGGAACATGGTTTGTGTAACATCAGCAACACATTATTAGCGGTTTGATAACATAGTAATATAGTCAAGCAAAAGGCTAATCAATCATATTAATTACCGTTATGTGTCCGACGTTGTAAAGAGCAATACCATTGTGCAGCGTTTACTGCAGTAAGTCGGCCGAGTGGATCTCTGAGCTGCTGTGAGTGAGAGGAGGCGGGGCTAATTTGCATATTCATAGAATCACGTATACTAAATAAGGCAAGGGTGTCGAGTTACATTCAAGATATTTTAGTGCATTTTTCAAGGAAAAAACATTTAAAATGTAATTTTGGTGAACAAAGATGAGTTTTAAGCGTTACAATTATTGACTACAGGGGGACTTTAAGTGAACATGAACAGTTGTGACATATTTAAACGTTTTTTCCTTGAAAAAAAATTCTTCATGCCTTTAAATAGCTTGAATGTAACTCGACACCACTGATTAATTTCTACGCGGTTCTCAGTGGCGTAGCGGACGATAGACGATTATCAGCAGATGATCAGCATCAGCTATCGGCCTTATCAAGAGGATTTGACATTTCCAATTAATGTAGGCCCAATATTATTATTATTACTTTTATTATTAAACTAATAGGCTATTAGCAACAATTCAATTTCCCCACAATAATTTTATAGCGCATCACCCCATAACCGACGAGCTGCGAGGAAAATTTAAGACGAGTAAGATTAGCTTACTCCTCATTTCAAAAACAACTTGTTTAAAACGAAGTACTTCTCTTGAATTTTTTCACTACTTTTGGTCCACAAGAAAAATATTAAGAAAATAAATGAAGACAGTTATATACTGTAAACTCGTCGTCTCTGAGAGAATCGTCAGATGTTTTTACTTTCTCTTTCTGTAGTGAATAATTGACTGGGGTTTCAGACTTCTCCACCACAGTAACTCTAGAGCAAAGTTTGCACATTGCTTGTGTCATATCCACTGACTCGCCTTCATGGTTTACAATGTAAATATTTCAATATTGTGCAAAAATGTGCAAAGTAATGGACAGAGATTTAGATTTTGCATATGTCATTACCTGTGATAAAATCAAGTAAATTATTAAATGAGTAGCTAAATAAACAAACACGCTAAATCAATGAATCAATTCAATCAATCAATCAAATCACTGATACTAATACAGCTACTGATATCTCGATGAAAATGATTCCCCCCCCCCAATTCTATATAGCTAATTTTGCCCTTCATGACGACTGTGAGGGGGGTGAATATTTGTATGACTCATCCATTTAAATTATATTAAGCCTTAAAGTTCTGCATAATTGAGGGCGTGGCCACTTGAGTGACAGGTGGATTGCCGCTGATGTCACTACTAGCATTTGTCTGCTGTCTGTTAGCATCACGTCACCTCAGCTAATCCGTCACCTCAGCTAATCACATTTACAGTTATCCGAGAGTGACGCGCGGCCAAGATGGCGACGGCCGGCTCCGCCCACTTTGGGCTTCAAAAATGCTATTCAGAAACATACGACTGACGTCACGGACACTACGTCCATATTTTTTTACAGTCTATGATACTGGCGCGCGTCTTTCTGTGGGTCATTTGTGTGTCACATAAAGAGGATATTCACAGGTAGCGCGTCCTCTTTTGATTTGTTGCGCTTGAATAGTTTAAAAGCATTTGCATGAATAGGAGAGTGGTCATATAATGTAACGCTAGCCAACGGATGACAGAAGAAACGGATGCTGCGTTAACTGCGTTAAATATCTTCAACGCGTTAAACTGGAAAAAAGTCTATCACATGCGTTAACGTTGACAGCCCTACTTAAAATACATAATGTATATACATAATATAAATGTAATCAACATGTGTTCATTACCCATTATAACAAATGCCTGCAGAGGGCGCCGGCGGCCTGGTGATTGTCAGTGATGGGAAGTTCGGATCATTTTACAGACTCGGATCTTTGAATCTCGTTCATCAAAATAAATGAATCTTTTTTCCAAGTCATTTCGTTAATTTCAGCAGAATGCAATTAAAAATGTTACATGTTAATAGCCAAATTCCCCAACGCATCTACTTATGAAACGTTAATCACATTTCGAATAAGAAAACACTATAAACGCCAAGGTGTTAATTCACCTGCACCTCCCGGTCCGAGTCGTTCGCCCTTTTGTTTTGTCCCGTCACATCCCCAGTCTGAAGCTATACAGTCTGTACCGGAAACAGAAATGATTATTTCACCTCTCGAGTCTTCAGGTCCGAGTCGTTCGTTCTTTTGTCATGTGACCTCTTCCCGGCTCAGTATCTTGCAACAAACACAACACTTTTTCCATCATATGGATAAAGTTTAAAGCATTAACCATCTCTTTATTACCATATTCAATGTTATGGAAAAGAACCATTACCATCATGACAGAAATTCACAAATGTATCAATTATAAGAAATAAAAAAGCTACAATTTAAGACCAGAAACGCGTCACATAACTCCAATAATAAAAAATAAATAACTAAAAGCTTGTTTGTAAGGAAGGTTGGGAGTTGTGGTATCCAATACAACATTAGAATGAACGACTCGAAGACTCGAGAGGTGAACTAATCATTTCTGTTTCCGGTACAGAACCTATAGGATGTTGCGCATGCACGTTCAACACAAAATGAACGAATCACTCTCTGAGTCAACTCGTTGTTCTCGAATCATATTAAAGATTCGTTCAAAATCTTTAATATTTGGCCACTTCTGATACTTATGAAAGAAAAACAACATGTGGACGTCAAAACATGCAAACTTAGAGCAAAGGTTTAAACTTTTATTTTGAAATCGCGATGAACAACAATTTAGAAACACACTGATGTATTCTCCTGTGCTGGCGTAGGTTTATAAATGATTCACCTTACAAATCTGATGAAATGGCGCATTTTGCGTTCCCAGATGAACGTTATAAGCAACCCAAACTCACATTATATGCAGAGATGGAGTTTGTAAACTGAGCTGTTGAGACGCTTCACGCATATACATAACAGCGCTTTTATTTATTTAATTATATGCGCCATTGACTTTAGAGCAGATTTTAGTCGGTCAATGGCTCAGTCTATTTCAGTTCCTCAAAATAGCAACACACCAACAATGCGCCTGAACACAACCGGTTTTCAGACCAGTCGCCCATGGGCGCACAAATAGGTGCTATTTAAACAATGTAAAAAATGAAAACTGCTTCAGGCTGGAACTAGCATAAACACTCGCGTCACGCCTGGCGCTGCATTGCACCGGTGTACAATAGGGCCATTTGTTTTCCACCAGAGGACAGAAATCCTCCATCTAAACTAAAGCATGCCAGATTTTCCACATCTGCATGAATTAAAGTGAGAGTTTTTTTGATAATTTTTTAATTTTTTTAACTTTTACTTTAAGCAGTAAAAGTGAAATTTACTGCTTAAAAATAATAATGTTTAAAAAAGTAGGCTTCATGTTTTCAAATATCTGAAAAGGAGGCATAGTGATGATGAGAGTAATAATACATCTCATATTATAATAATACAAATAGTTTTTACTCATTTGGAAAAACAGTGAGTCAATTAATTAATTTACCTTAATTATTATTTTTGGAACAGAAAAAAAGGCTAAACAGAAAGCCTAACTAATCCTAATCTGTTGTCGTTTTGTAAAATAAGATCAACTTAACCTACTTGACAAAGAGAACATCTACACAGCAAACAATGCTTTTCTTACTTAGTATTTTTGTGTTGTTTCCAGTCCAAATATCTAAAAAATTCTTAAATCAAGAGGCATTTACAAAGGTAGTAAAATTCCGTAAGATATCATGTCTTATTTTTTCTGGGGAACTATTTGCTAAAAAACAAGCAAAATTATCTGTCCATGGGCAACACATAATACAACAAATAGCAATATAAACAAGGTTAACCCTTTAGAACCTGAAGCTAAAATAGGTGTTTTTCACATATTTAGATTTTTTTACTGTAAAATTCAAAAGCAGTGTGCTATCTTCATGTGCAAGGTGTCATCTTGGTAACACTTTATAATAACGTTCAGTTGTAAGTCATTTATAAGTGGTTAGTTAATGATGAACTAATCGTTTACAAAACATTCATAAATGATTAGCAAGTGATATACTAACATTTTATGCATGTTTTGTAGATTCAGTTGTAACTAATTTACAATTGATTAGCTAATGATTAATCATTTACAACACATGAATATGCGTTTCATAAATGTTTAATAAATGGTTTTTTTTAATGTATGTAGCAATTAGAGGGTGCAGAAAGTGTTGTAAATGCCTTGAATACACACGTACAGATCATTTGTAACAGGTCAGTAACAGTGTTCAACACAATGATGTGTAAATGCATGAATAAATCACTTACAACACTTTCTGCGTCCTCTAATCTAAACTATTCATCACTTGTAAATGTGTTACGCATCATTCGTAGATTACCTCTTCAAGAATCAATAAGGCATAAGATCAACGAATCGTATTTAGGAATGATGTGTAACACAAGTGATGAATGGTTTACACTTTAGATTAGGGGATGCAGAAAGTTTTGTAAATGATTAGTTAATCATTAGCTAATCAAATGTAAATCACTTATAACTGAATCTACAAAACATACATAAAATAATGAACATATCACTTATTAATCATTTATGAATGCATAGTCATGTTTCGTAAATGATCACTTGTAAATGACTTGTTACAGAATTTACAAAACATACATAAAATGTTAGTATATCACTTGCTAATCATATATGAATGTTTTGTAAATGATTAGTTCATCATTAACTAACCACTTATAAAAGACTTACAACTGAACGTTATTATAAAGTGTTACCGGTTAGGTCAATATGCTGATTTTTGTGAGTTATCAGCTATTGAGTACATGCTAAACATGCTTATTTTTTGTTCGGTATGTTTTTTGTACAGAAGGGGTGAAAAAACAACAAGTTTATTTTATATAGCGCCTTTCTGCAAACTCAAGGTCACTTTACAATGCAATAGCAAATAACATGACAGCAAGTATAGAGAACACGCACAGAAACAGATAAGCTTACATAAAATGAAACGGAAAAACGTGTGGCGAAAAGATGTGTTTTAAGGTGATGTATAGATCATGAAGTCTTTGGCTCGGTCTTTAGCTAAAAAAGGTCTATCAATATTGCTGTGAACTCTTCATACTGCAGTTTATGGAGCAAAATGGAGGAAGAGGTTTAAAGTGCTTCCACTTTTGGATAAAGAATATCTCAGCAAACTGTATATTTTAGTCAGAATTATTGTGCTTCCTTTCTTTTGCGCTCCGTCTGCTTGACCCACATGAATTGAGTTTAACAGTGACTCGCTTGTAGTCAGGAAGAGCCTTTATGCAAAAAGAATTTCTAAAATGTACAGATAAAAAAAATATAAAACCGTATTTCTGTGTATCAAGTTCTGAGGAAGAGCTGAAATTCACATATGCTAATGGCAGTTTGGTTTCCGATACGCATTGTAAGTAGTCAACCAATCACAACAGACTGGGCCATCTGACCAATCAGAGCAGAGCAGCTCTCAGAGAGGCCGCGTTTAGAGAAACTGAATCCTTGATCGAACCATTTCAGACACTGTGAGAAAAGAGCTGATGCTTCAATGGAAATTATGAGTGTTTTTGACGTTGGATGCTTGTAAACCTATTCTAGGAGACTCTAAAACAAAACTAGGGACCTTTAAAATAGCATAATAGGGGCAGTTTAAACGTAAATTAATCCATTAAGGACGTAGGCGGTTTTCTTTTTTTACAGGAAACAAACAGAAAGGGCATAAAACTGATGTTTTTTTGCCGTATAATAGACTGATAGACTGTCATGACATGAGTGATTCACTGGATTACACTGGTTCACACTAACCATCTCCCTGAACGTGGTGACAGGTGACCATCCAGAAACAAGTCCAAATTAGAGAGGTAGGACGATGGACCTCGGTCTACAACAACTTCATTCAGCACCTGACAGAGGAAGACAGATTTATTATTTACACACAACAGCTTTACACATGAAAATATCTGAAAGCAACAAATAAAACAACTGAATAACTGCCCAAAAAGCAAACATTCAGAGGTAAAGAATATCACTGTTCAAGTTGGTTATATTAACATGATATCAGATTAAGGATTAAGGGGACCTACTATGCAAAAATCACTTTTACATGGTGTTTGAACATAAATGTGTGTCAGCAGTGTGTACACAACCACCCTATAATGGTAAAAATCCACCCACTCCTTTTATTATACTGTCCATAAATCATAAACAGTGACTCAAAATGAGTCGTTCGCGTTTTCTATACATTGTGTCACCACGATGTAACAGACCCCGCCCACGATCCTGTATCAATGAACACAGATTTTCCATCTCACTTGTCCATTGCTTTTCTATGTAAACGTGCTTTGCTGGAGTATCCGAAGCACGAGCTGTAAAGGCTCCGCCCTCTTCTGGAAAGGGGGCGGGAGAAGCAGCTCATTTGCATTTAAAGATACACACACAAAACAGCACGTTTTTGCTTTCAAACAAAAAGTAGCATTTTTGGGGATGGTATAATAAATGATCTGTGGAGCTGAAACTTCACATACACATTCTGGGGACGCCTGAGACTTATATTACATCTTGGCCATAATAGGTCCCCTTTAAAAACAATTAGTCAGTTGGCTGCCTGAAAGACAAGTAACTACTGAGAAAGCCTTTTATTATTAAGGGTCATATACACCAGGCATTTCTTAGTGACATGGACATATGCTGTAGTTGTTAATCTTAGCCCTTCTGACAGAGATATTCAACAAGTAAATATGCTAAATGACCTTTCAGTACATGATACTATCAGTCACACACATCATTTCTGCATAAGAAAAGGAGAACTGCACAGAGCTAACTACTACATTGAATTTGTTACAAAAGTAATGCTTTTATTTGAATAAATGGTTTGACAGCATGCAGTGCTTTACTGTGGAACGTAAGCGTGCAGAACTTCTTGTTTGCAGTGCAGGCAGCGTCGCTGATTATTAAAGAAAGCAATCTCAATGTTTGTAATGTTACAAGACACCATCGAGGAGCACCACACCATGTTGTGTTACATGTAGGACAATAACAGCTTTTTGCACATATAATTTCTTCTTAGTTTTTTGTTATCAATGATGTGCATTAGGGTATTATGTTACATCTTATGTTGTTAAATTAATGTTTATTGCACTATTTTTGTGTAATGTTGGTGTTTTGTATTTGTGTGCATGAAAGGGGTCAAAACATGAGAAATCAAATTTGCCTTGATCTTTTGATATATAATAGATCTTTGTACCATTAAAACATCCTGCAAGTTTCATAGC
>FLSR01000421.1:76550-90259 GCA_900092035.1 Leuciscus waleckii
TACACTGATACAGTATACAGATGTGTGTTCAGATTATAATGACTGATGCTGTCTACACTGATACAGTATACAGATGTGTGTTCGTTTCTGTCATTCACAAAAGGACAAATGGAAGAGTGAAAGAAGGTTTGCTTTGATCGTCCAGTTTAAACAACTGATTTCCGTCTCTGTTCAGGCTTCAGAAGATCTCAGCGTCGGAAATAAGTGGATGCTTTATTTTAATGGCGTCCTGGATCGCGTCACAGGATTATATGTTTGTTATGTAATCGAGGCAGAGTATAACGGAGAGTTCACACAGAAACTTTTGTTGAAAGATGAAGGAGCGACTGTATTGAATCTGACAGCAGCTTCATCACAAACCGTAAGTAAATGATTTCATAATGCTTTGCTTTGTCTGTAAATAATGGTTTTATATGGATAATGTTTTCATAACGTTAAAGCGTTGATACTGTTTCCTATGCAGTGACGTTAGCCAATCATAACAGTGGCGTTTACTGACAAGACTTAAAGGAGCAGCGCCTTAAAAACAAAGGCTCAGAATGAGGGTTGAAAATAATGAATTTTGTTTTGTGCAGAATTCTTTAACATTATAAGTGAACCTGAAGGAACATATTGAAATAAAAAAAATCCACCTTATGATGCAAATGAGTAAATGTTGACAACTTTCCTTTTTGGGTGAACTGTTCCTTTCTCACACATAGAGATGAAACACTACAAAAAACGGTTTCACTTTATTGTCCCTTTAACACACTCTGTTGACTATAAGTAACGTTGCACCCACATGTCTACTAACTCTCATTAGAGTATTAGTATTAGTAGACTGGTATGGGTTAGAATAAGTTGACATGTAGTTGCAGAGTTACTGTCAAAATAAAGAGTTAGCAGGATATTAAGAAGATAGTCTACTAATACTCTAATGAGAGTTAATTGACATGTTGTTGTAAAGTTACTTATAGTCAACAGAATGTTCAAAAGGGACCATCAAAATAATGTGTTACCCAAAAAAACAATGACTTGATTGAAATACATCTGGACATCACAACGTTACTTTAATGCTGAAAGTACCACCGCTAGTTGTTTACTCCCCCAACATACTCCAGTAGTCATAGCATTATAGTTGTAACTTTCGAGAGAGATGTGACATGCCTGTATTCTTTAGCAGCTGTTGGCCGGGGCCCGTTGAGAGCTGATTCTGGCACTGGGGGCCCGTGGTGGACCTGGAGGCGTCCCAGAGAGTGCTGTCGGGCCCCAGCAGAACTGGAGGAGCCCGGGGGCCGGTGCGCTCGGTCCAGGGACTGAGTCTGCGTGGGGCCGGCGTCTTTCCCATCAGCCCCTGCTCCGCCAGCCTCCGGTGGGTGGTTCGGACTCGCTGGGTACGAGTGCTCGTCTGACATACCAGATCTGGGTCAAATCAAACAACACAATATACAGACACACAGTGTGCAGGGATTATTATGGCTGCCTATTCAGTATAGAATTGACTTTAAAGGGATAGTTCACCCAAAAATTTAAATCAGCCCATGATTTACTCACCCTGAAGTCATCCTAGGTGAACTCACCCCTTCTTTCAGACAAATACAATCAGAGTTATATTTAAATGTCCTGGCCCTTCCAAGCTTTATAATGGGAGTGAATGGGCACCCTTTTTTTTTTAAAGTATTTAAAAAGTATTTTTAAAAAGTATTTTATTTGTACACACTGTAAATGTCTGCATAGCCATGCTCATATCTACTTATCAGAATTGCTGCATTCCTATACCCTTAAAGAAGCTTAAGATCAAGTGACCGAAACCTCCGTCTAGTCCCACACTCTCGACTCAAACGTAAAGGGGATCGAGTGTTTTCTGTGGTTGGGACTCGGTCATGGATCAACCTGGCCTTAGAGATCAGAGTGGCACCTTCCCTGACAATTTTTAAGTCTCTTTTAAAAACATATTTGTTTTCTCTGGCGTATTGATTATTTATTTATTTATTTTGTACACATTTTTCTTAAATTTTATAATTGTGTGTATTATCTTAAGTGTGTATATTTAGGATTTTTATTTAGATATCTTGTACAGCTACTGTACAAGTCATAGCCATTGTGTGTAGAGTAGACCAAATTTTAAGCTAGTATGAACTGAAATACGCCCAATGCAATTGCATTTAAATAAGGCGCCTTTAAATGTGTTGCATTATATTCAGCATGACTGATGTTAAACGGAATGTATGGGTTCAACAACACAGAGACCATATGCCACTGCAGCGTCTGGGACTGCGGCTCACACTCCAACTATGAACGCTGTAACGCTGAACACAACACACACCATTCTCAGCCGTTTATACTTCAGTTTGCTAGTTCACCTATAGACAAACAGATGGCATTTTAATTATCCTTGTGAAAAAGAAGGGCACTTAATTGGATTGAATGTGCACTTATAGTGTACTTCAAACCTTAAAAGTATATTATTTTTATAAAACAGTCTTTGCAGATCATATATTAGTGATGAATTAAAAGGCCACTTAAGTGTACTTAAATAGAGTAGGCACTTTCGTAACACACTTCTTAAATGTACTTTACAGTTCAACTGCCATCTTCTATTTTTAATAACTAACTGCATTTGATATAGATTTAATCATACAATGCAAATACAGTTGACGGCACTCACTGGGTGTAATGAAGTGTCTAATCAACTCAAGTCAAGTGGACTAAGTAAGGGGCAAATGAGTACCTTTGTTCAGCTTCAGATCAGAGGAAGACACAATAGAGTGCCATCAGTTTATGAGAGCTACCGATGAATAATTCATTTTTTTGGTGAACTATTAATTTAAAGTGATAGTTTACCCAAAAATGAAAAATCTGTCATTAATTACTCTCCCTCATGTCGTTCCAAACCTGTAAGACTTTCGTTCATCTTCAGAACACAAATTAAGATCTTTTTGATTAAATCTGAGAGCTTTCTGTCCCTCCATTGACAGGCTACGCAACTACCACTTTAAAGAGTTCATAAAGAGATCGTAAAACTAATCCATATGAATTGAGCGGTTTAGTCCAAATTTTTCTGAAGAGACTAAAGAACTAAAGAATTTAGGCTTTTATTCACATATAAACATTGAGCAGCGAACATAAACAGAAGCTCAAACGTGCTGCGTAACACGAGAATGAACCTCTTGGTTCTTGCGAAGCTCAAACGTGCTGCGTAACACGAGAATGAACCTCATTGGTTCTTGAAGAAGCTAAAATGTGCTGCGTAACATGAGAGTGTACCTCATTGGTTCTTGCTGAAGCTCAAACGTGCTGCGTAACATGAGAATGAACGTGGTAGTTGCGTAGCTGTCAATGGAGGGACAGAAAGCTCTCAGATTTCATCAAAAAGATCTTCATTTGTGTTCAGAAGATGAACGAAAGTCTTACGGGTTTGGAACGACGCAAGGGTGAGGAATTAATGACAGAATTTTCATTTTTGGGTGAACTAACCCTAAATACGTTGCATTCTTCAAAACACTAAGGTGGCTCTACCATAGAGAACAGACCATAGCACCCACCTATCAGGAGACAGAGATCCCTCAGAGGACATGCCATGGTAAGGAGACGGTGTCAGACGAGTGTCCGGACGAAACTCCTTATCGTACGCCATCATATTCCACTCCTGACGCCGGTTACGAGCTTTACGAACTTTCTTTACCTCGCGAGAGGGATCCTCCGAGTGTTTTTGCTCTTGCTAAGGCAGAAAAAAGGAAATTTTCTATAAGTCTGAGTAATATTTAACTGTGCAGAAGGAACAGGTAGATCTGTAAATGAATACTGACTAGAGGAGTGTGTCACTTCTACGCCTCTAGTGTTACCAAACAGAATAGCAGAATAATAGCTGTTTTCAAACAGGTTTCCAGAACGCCGCTTGGTAAACGTGGGCTATTTGAGCAGTAAAGTTCCCTCAGTCAGTGTTTGGGATTCACAACTGGATTTAATAACAGGTGTGACTCTGGAACTGTATGGAGAATGACTTGTGTTGTTTGGACTTTTAGTTTCGTTATGTGTTGGGCGAGGATTTAAGACTGTGTTAGACTTACAGCACATAAAGTATGTTTCCGGCCACACACAGACACACACCTTCTGCCGGCGTTTCTCCTTCCTCTTGTTTTCTGTGGCTTGCAGCATCTTTTCCTTCCAAAGATTAAAAAAGTAGGATGGATCTGTATAGAATTTGAGCCCGTCTTTTTTGTCATCCCTGTAAGACAACACAACACGACGCTTAGAAATAAAATCCTTTTGCTTAACATTAGTTTTTATAATCAATTTTATTTGTAATTATTTTGCATGAAGAGAATGAAGTCTATTTTAACAGCCATTACGTTTTTTCGCTCTACCACCAATTACTATTACTAAAGAGCTGAGATGGGAAGGCACTTTCATGCACTTTTTTATTTATATATTTTTTAATATCGAGTCGAAATTTTACTTAATAGATAAAGTTACGTTAACACTTCAAGCCTTTATGTATAATGCATTATAAAAGTGATTTAATGCATTAATTATGCCTTGTAATGCACCTTATAATGCATTATATGATGGCATGAACAATTGTTAAAAAAAAATATATAATAGTATAATGCAAATATAAATGTATAATGCATTAAAACACATGACGAACATCCAATTTCAGATGTAACAAGGAATCTGCAAATATTATGCATTTTAACTTTGGTTACAATTATTTATGAAAAGATTTAATGCATTATAATATACATTATGAAACCTTTATTATGCGTTATACATAAGGGCTTTAAGTAAAGGGTTACCAAAGTGACTTCTGGATTATCCAAGGTCATATGCTAATAATGACAAGAGAGAGGTGACATTGAGCACATGACTTTATATGTCTTCTGTTCACCAAAATGCAGCAGGTTAAAAATGACAATTTTAAGTAATAATTTCTGTGCAATGTGGTTAGTAGTGGCTATCGTAATGAGAACTTGGTTAGTAACGTAACCGTAATGCATGTATTAAGCAGAATTTCATCTAATTAAGCTTAAATGAAATGTACTACAACAGAGGCTATCATGATTGTACAATCAGTACTGTACTTTATATAAGATTTAAATATACTGTAGGCTATTAAAAATGCTAATGGTCCTACAAATATATACAGAAATATGCACATCAAAAAGTTTGACTTTGAGCTGAATATGATCTGAAAATGATTGTTTTTCATGTGAATGTGCATGTCCTCGCTGAAGCGAACGCTGACCTGTATGGCGTGAGGATGTTGAGAGGGGGGGGTTTGTCGGAGCGCTGGTACACCTCCATCACAGGGTTCGGGATGGAGTTTCTGGACACCACCTGCTGGTCCTGGATAGTGGAACTCTTGAATGCTTTTCGCATGTTGATGTCCTGTAAGGACACTGAAGAGCAAGCAGACAGACCCATCAAACACCATCAAACACCAGCACTAGTCTATTACTGGGATATAAGAGACATAAACACAAAATGAACTCGGTTGATGGTCTGCACCAGTGAATCAGACTTTATGCAGTAGTTGTCTATTCACAAACTAATGTATTTTGTTGACATGAACGTTCATTATACACTGTAAAAAGTGACAAAACCGTATCATGTATTTAAAGTGCATTTTTATATTGGTCTAGCTGAAAATCATGGATTCCGGTTTAAACCTTTAGAACAGAACAATTAAAAACAAATACAAAATTAAAAGAAACAATTTGGTTTGAATAGACATGTAAAAAAACATTCTAAGAGAATATTCCTGTTTTTATTTTAGAAAGTAACTAAATTGAACATTGACCAACACAATGTTTTTAGTTTTATCTTAAAGGTACACTGGCAGGGGTTTGTTTGTGTGTGTGTGTGTGTGTGTGTGTGTGTGTGTGTGTGTACTTGTACAACTATCTTTGTGAGGACCAGTTTGAGTTTTAGACCACAACAGAGGAGAGTCTGCTGGAGAAAGAGAACGAGACAGAGCTCGTGATAAAACGAGAATCAACATCGGTATGGCTTTAGGAGATGAAGAACTGAGGGACTGGAAGTGTTGTAAAGCGACGCAGAGATGATGGTGTATTATACTCAACAGGAGAGTGAGTGTTTTATTGAACAGATAAACTGCCATGAGTATCTCTCTAACAGACTTCACTGTAAAACAGTATCTAGTGTGAAGATCAGTTCATAATAGTTGTTGTAGCTGTGCTGGAGGTTCTCTTCAAGGAAGTGGTAAAGCTACAGTCACGTCTTCAGCTGGACAGCTTGAGATCCTACATTACAAAAATATATTAAGTATGGTCTTTATAATCTTTGTACTTTGTATGAATGTTTTTGTCTTATATGAAGTAATATATGAAGCAAACCATAAATATGATTTAAGAAAACAAATTAGAGTATTTGATCCCAGCCTTTAGGGGCTCCGGAGGATCCAGTGTATTTAGCTGTGATAAACCTTTCCTTTTTGTACATATCAGTTAAAGACTCATGTGAAGTTAATTAGTACTGATTGTAATTACTTTGTCATTATAAATGTCAAGTGGACAGTAAGTTTGCACTTTACGCACTGTTGATGAAGAGAGCCAGACAATGAAGCACATTACATCATACAGTATTTATGCAAATGGAGCTTAAGGCAGCATTACTTTACCACTCTATTAATTATGATTCCTTGTCAACTGCCTCTTATTCAACCCGACGAGTTCACTGTGCTCTTAAATAACCCAGCTACACTCTAAAAAATGCTGGGTTGTTCTAACCCAACTTTGGGTCAAATACACTGTCAGAAACAGGGGTACAGTAGGAGTCTATTTCTGTCCCCCAAGGTACAATCTTCACTAACGTACCCCATAGGGCTTATTATTGGACCTCAAGGTACATATATGTACCTTTTTGAGGGTCAAAAAGCATTAAAAGGTACATATATGTACCGTTTCTTTTAAAGGTTAAGGTACAATATTGTACCCTTGAGGGTACAGCCCCAGTGACAAGCCATTGTACCCCTAAAGGTACAATTATGTATTTTATTTTCTGAAAGTGTATGGACAAACCCAAACGTAAGGTTAAAAATGTAATAAAAAAATATAACCCAATGATTGAGTTTTTCCATATTTGACCCAAAGTTGGGTCACTCGACTGACAACCCAGTCTAGTGTCTCGACATCAGTGGAACACGCTCTTCTTTGTGCCTCATCTGCACAGGTTCTCTATCACACTGAGTCGCCAACATACAGCCTGTGTTTGCATTGGGCTGTTCTTCCAGGCTGTGTCACACCACATCAGGTCAGCAGTGGGTCAGTTTCTGCTAATCACACTCGTTCTTACGCACCCTCCTCCACTGTGGAGTCCAGCTGTGTGACCTTCACCGCCAGCAGGTCCACTCGCTCCTGTAAACCGTTCATGCGCACGTAGAAGCTGTTGGCCTCGTTAAACAGCTCGCCGAAGATGTCCTCTGCATGTCGACCTGAATCCATAAACACATATTGTAGAATCAGGCATAAATGATCATTTTTCACATGTACAACATCATTTATTAATAAGAGACCCAATGCAGAGAAATCGACTGATAATTGCATTTTTTTCTTTTTCGTTCTAATGGCGATCCTTTTCAAAAGACTTGAATGTGACTATAAAAATTATCAATATGTGGAGTGGAAATGTTAAAGGGCACATCCTTAAAAATACATAAATGAGAACAAACAAAGAACTAGGGCTGCACGATTTAGGGAGGAAATCGAATTGTAATTTTTCTAATAATGACTGCAATTTAAAATGTGATTTTAAAAGGAATTCCTGTGTTTGCATGTAGGACTGCACTATTTAGCTGTAATGTTGTGATTATACATCAATATGGCTATATAATAATAATAATATATTATAATAATGCATTATTATAATAGAATATTATAATTATTATTAATAAAACTGTATTATTATCACTATTATTATTCAATAAAACAAAATAAGATTATAATATGTGTAAAACTATTTCAACATTTGAATAAAATAAAATAAAATAAAAAATGTATATTGAGTATTTATTTCAAAATATATAATATATATATACAGTAGTGGTCAAAAGTGATGTCCTGCCTAGTAAAATTGACATCTTTACTCTTTATATTTAATATATCCAATATTATTCAAAATGATTAAAGATGACAGATTTTGTAGTCATATTATTATTATTATAACCTTTATTTTACCAGGAAAAGAAGCACATTGAGATTAAGAATCTCTTTTACACGAGCATCCTGGCCAAGACTGACTTTGAGTTTAACAGATAACATCCATCAATACACACATATACACACACAAGCAAATCCAATCAAATTTCAATATCAATACATAACTAGTTGAAACATCTACAGCCCGATGTTTCAGTCTCATGAACATGCCAGTGTTATTGTCTTCGGATGGACAAAGCAGACCATCCAACCCGAGCAGCATACAACACACAATGATGAGTGAGGGTTTTAAGATGTGTTATGAACCTCAGTGCACCATGATAAACAGTGTCGAAAGCATATAAACACTGTGAAGATGCATGCATATACTGTATATAACATCACCATAGTCCAGTACAGACATAAAAGTGGCTGCAACGAGCCTCTTTTTTGCCTCAAAGGAAAGACACGATTTGATTCTAAAGTAAAAACCCAATTTCACTTCAATTTTTCAACAGTTGCTGAACACGAGGGCCAAAGGAGAGAGCGTCATCAATTAAAATCCCAAGATACCTATACTGAGACACAAACTCAATTTCTGAACCTTGGGACGTAGTAATAGGCAGAAGATTATGAGGGATTGATTTAGATTTAGATAATAACATGAATTTTGTTTTATCAGCATTTAAAACTAGTTTTAATTCAAATAAGTTGCGCTGAACAATATTAAATGCAAGCTGTAACTGAGAGGGAGCCAGATTGGGTGTGGATGCTGAACTATAACTGTATCATCAGCGTAATAATGAAAATTATGAACATTTTGATCAATATTATTTATATATAGAGTAAATAGGAGTGGTCTTAGGACTGACCCCTGTGGCACACCTTTAGTTACATTGAGTGAACCAGAGATAAAACCCTCAGCCTGTACACATTGAGTTCTGTTTGAGAGATAGTTATTAAACCAACCAATAGTATGTTTAGATAATCCAATACTGACAAGTCGTTGTATCAGTAAGGTATGATCAACAGTATCAAATGTTTTTGATAGATCGATAAATAAGGCTGCACAGTGTTTCTTGTTATCAACAGATTCAATAAAATCATTTAGTACTTTTAATGCTGCCGTAGTTGTGCTATGTTGTTTTCTAAAACCAGATTGAAAATCAGACAGGGTATTATTAACAGACGGAAAGTCCTTTAATTGATTTGTTGACAAATGTTTAGAGGACTTTGGCCAAGACTGACAGCTTGGAAATGGGCGGGTAATTATTTGAGTGTGTGGGATCTCCGCCTTTAAACAGGGGAAGAACAAAAGCTGATTTCAGAGGTGGGGCAATAAAATCAGCTGCTAGCTTTAAAAAGTAAGGTCCATGGAACAAGTGCGCCTGCTCTTAATGGGAATGTGAGATGACGCTCTGAAATGGTTTATTTCACGTTACGCCCAAACCACACCTATGAGTAATGAAGCGACTTCAGACCAACCCATTTTAGATTTGCATCAGGCGCAAGAGTCATTTATCCCGCCGGTATAAAAGCAACAGTGCCCGAGACCCGCCCGCAAAGTAACTTGAGTTTCGCGCTTGATACTTGCGTTTCAGAACGTTAAAATAGGGCCCAAAGTCCTTTAATTGATTGTTGACAAATGTTTCAAGGACTTTGACCAAGACTGACAGCTTGGAAATGGGGCGGTAATTATTTGGGTGTGTAGGATCTCCGCCTTTAAACAGGGGAAGAACAAAATCTGATTTCCATATAAGTGGAATTTCATTCAAGTCAAGTGAAAGGTTAAAAATATGAGTCAGAGGTGGGGCAATAAAATCAGCTGCTAGCTTTAAAAAGTAAGGTCAGATTTATCAGGACCTGCCGATTTTGAAACATCTAAAGATTTAAGGGCTTTGCACACCTCAGAGATTGCAATTGGTGAAAAGTTGAATGATTGACTAGTTGAAGCTCTCTGAGTGAACAATCGAAGGGTTCACATGAGCACCATTAATTGAATTAAAACAAAAAACAGAAGCTATGAAGTGTTCATAGAAACAATTAAGCATTTATTAATGATTGTATGAGAGCCCTTATTAATACATGATGGAAGTTCTATACCTTTATTATTTTCAGTTAATGATTTAAACTTTCCAACATTTTGATGAATTGTTTAGATTGTGAGATGTTTGTGTAAGAAAATGTTCAGCTTTAGCTTTTCTGACTGCAACCGTGCATGCATTGCGCAATCACCTGGAATCAAGCCAGTCTGAATTTAAATCGGTTTTCCTAGCTTTTGCCCATGCCAGGTTGCGCTCATGAAGCATATTTGATAACGGATGAGATAACCATGCATTATTCCGACCCTTCACCCTGTGCCTTTTGAGAGGAGCTTGTTTGTTGCCTAAAACAGAAAAATTTGCATACAAAAATTCCCACGCTATTTCAAGGTCAGGAATTAAATTAATTTGTTCCCACTCCAAATTATTATTATTATTATGTAGTTGTGTTTGGAGCCGATCGTTTTATTTGTGATAATAACGCAATGAAACATGCCAAATTGTGCGGGTGTAATTTTGGCCAGGCTGCCATACAAAGAAAAGAACATGCAAAAACAAGAGAGAAACAAAAGAAATATTAATAACTGATATGTATTCTTTGTCCTGTCAGCTTTTTGTTTTTCTATGCATTTTTTTTGCATAGTAAAATAAAATTTGTAGCTGTAGTTTGCCCTTTTTTTAACCAAATAATTTTGTCAGATAAATACCTTAACCAAGTTTAGTGTTTTGTTCTTCATATTTAAAAATATAAAAAAAATAATTACCTCATATTTTGTAAGGTCATTAAAAACAAAAATCCCCTTCGGAAATCACTTTTGCCCACTATATACATTGTAACAGTAAAATTACAATACTAATATGTATGGCTGTTTCAAATGAAATTGCTATTTTGACAGAAAACCACAGGGAGAGATTCTCATTACAAGTATATGAAGATGGTTAGTGCATATTGCATTCAGAAATACACATTAAAGCAACTCAAACTCAGATGAAGTGTGTGTGGAGCAGCATTTACTGTAGATTGAGCAGCTCTGAGACACTGAAAACATATGAGTGCAGCTCTTCACAGTGCATATTTATTTAATTAAATCACAGACCTTTACGATTTGAAATGAAGGGTTAAAAATAACTGTGGGTCAACAGATGAAGTGAGAAAAAGGGAACGTACTGAGTCCTCCCAGCTGTTTGATAATGGCCGCCAGTGTGCTGTTTGTGACACACTCCAGCTCATTGGTCACCCCGTCAGGCAGCGCTCCCCGACACAGGTGCTTGGGCTCGATGGTCCTCTTTACAAGAGGCATGGCTGTCCTCAACTACAATCACTGACCTGTGAGGAGACAGAAGTGCATTTTACACAACATGGTCTGAGCTAACGTGACACAGCAAACTAGATAATGTTTAGACTTTCACCTCCAATCCTAATACTTACAGCCTTACAAAGTAATTCAAGTCCCGCTGTAGTCAATCATTTTATCCCTTAAAACTCAAAATTACATATTTAAAAGTTTTTTCCTTGAAAAAAAATTCTTCATGTCTTAAAATATCTTGAATGTAACTCGACACCCTTGCTTCATTTAGTATACACGGTTCTATGAATATGCAAATGAGCCCCACCTCCACTCACTCACTCAGCTCAGAGGTGTTCCTACTTATTTGGCAAAAGGGAAGACAACAGCATTTTCCCTCTGTTTTCTCAAGCCAGGTAGAGTTTTTTTTTTGTTTGCCTTTCTACTCTAGCCAAGTTTTATTGAAAGCCAATTTGACCAGCGGTGAATACTTTAAACTGCTGAATCAATCAATCTTACTGACAATATAAATGAGGCTCCCCTTCACACACCAACCCAGTGCTGAGTATAACTGGATCAGTTTGTCAACAGTCATTCTGTATTCTGTCCTGAGAGAAAACGTCCTGAATTATTCATATACAATCAGTAAAACATCCAGTCTCACATTATACAGTATCCTTCATTTGTTTAATGCACTCACAGGACAATGATGAAATGTTGAGGACTTAACTTGTTTCTTTACAGGATACACAATAGAACAATGTAGGAGGGAGGCGAAGAGGATCAATGAAGGAGATCAACGTGGGAGTAAGTACCAGTACCAGCAGGTTATGTGCAACAAGCTTCCGTACTCTGTAAAACAGGTCGCATCTCTTCCGGTGCTTGTCTTTAGTATGTGCTTTGTTAAATATAGGGCTGTTTTACTCAAGATGCCTTCAAAGTAGCAATCAAAGATTGCTCATGTTTTTGAAAATTATACCGTTATCATCTCTGTGTAAACTACAAAAAAAGCGAATTTGTGAAAACGGCGACGTCATGTGCATGCGTATCACATGTTCAGTCTATACGCGCGTAGTGTTTCTTTACAAAGTGACAGCGTTTAATAATAATAATACAGCGTTTTTAGTCGTTTTCGTGCATTTGTGTAAACAGGGATTGTTTTGACGATGTTGTCGTCTGTAAGCAAAAAACACAAAGGAAAAACATTTCTGTTTTTAGTGTTCAACGTGTCGTGTAAACGTAATATGCAGGAGAAAACAAACTGAACAAGAAACAGGTGCACAAAGCAATCAGTAACCATGACAACTGGGAAAACCAAACTAAAACACAATGAAACTAAACAAAAACCCTTACAATATTAATATAGATTATCTTTTATTGCCTACAGTTTTCTTCCCACAAATTCCCCAAGACTGATTATGTTGCTCTTGGATTTTGTAAAAGGTTTTTCGAAATGTTTTTGAGTGTTTTTGATTGTCAAAGGCTGAGTTGCCATCAAACCAAAATAATTGTACATTGTGTCTCTTGTGTAAAAGAAAACCTTAATTGTATTGAATGTGCACTTGTGCACTTTTACTTCAAATCTTAAAAAGCATATTTAACAAAACTTACCTGCAAATAATATTAGCAAAATCAAAGGCCACTTAAGTGTCCTTAAAGACAACACTTTCATGACACTTTTTTAAAAGTGCATTTTGTAATAATGTCAAATTAAATGTTACTTTAAATTACATTTTAAATCATTATGTTTTACTTATCTTTTGTTGTGCTTTAAAGTAGTATACTGATATAGTTTGATATAGAGTATATATATTTACCATATCTTATTAATTCATCAACATTTTCAGCCAATATTTACAGCCAATAAATAAATTCAGCCAATTATTTTTGCCATGATTCATTATTAATTTTCCAAAATATGTTTAGCGTCATAATTGTAAATGGAGAGACAACTTGCACTATAGGTGAGTATTAACAAACATACATCAGGCTTAACATTAACTGGTTCAAAAATGTAAATTTGGATTGGGATTGTAAGAACACACAACAATAAGAAGATTCAAAACGGCATGACTGTACAACTAAATAGAAAAACATATTAATGTTAATTATTGTTAACATATTAATGTTAACTATATTAATTATTGAGCCAATAAGAATCACAAGATATTGTCTGACTTGATGCAAACAAACAAACAGACGGTAAGTGGGTGTTTGATTACAGACTGGCATATCATCAAAAA
>FLSR01000422.1:0-35218 GCA_900092035.1 Leuciscus waleckii
TTTTTATTTTTTATTCTGTGGCGGAAACAAGCTAGTTAACTATATAAAAGGCAATTATTTAATTTAGATAAAAAAAAAAAAAACTAATACAATTCCATCATATTTGTGTGTTGTCACAGTATAAATGGGTCTTTATAAATCAAAATACATCTGCCTTTATAGGCAGTTCCTCACAAGAGAATCTTTAGCATAAAAAAAGGCCATCATTCAAGGTCAACATATTCCCATCCTCATTTTACCATATTTAAAGGTGCAGTAAGAATTTCTGAGAAACACTTGATATTTGAAATCAGCCCAAACAAACACACCCCTCCCTTCATTGCTCTGCCCCCAAAATGCACGAACACACAATGCAAGAGGGGATGTCTTTTTGTCATGGCTGAAACAAAGCAAAATAAGGATTTCCCTTAAAAAGAAAACAGTGTACTGAACATTCCGTCTCCTTTAACTTGACCAGCCGTGATGATGATTACCTTTCTGATAGTCTAGCTGATCTGAGCAGTTTTTTACAGTCACAGTCCAAACCAATAATGGACCCAAAAGCAAGAGAAAGACAAGGAGAGGGAGAAAGAAGACAGTTAAACAATCACCGGCGTCCGAGTACACGCAGTAAACTGAAGTGAATCTGTCAAGCTTTCCATTAACAGATGATGCTGTACAAGTTTTATCAAAAGGCCTCTCATTTGCTCCGATGCATAAACGACTTATTCCGTTTCCATTGGAATTTGTAGTTCAGAGCATGATATGGATGAACAACACACATGCCGGGTAATGTGTCAAAAAAGAATCAGGAACCTCCAAGAAATCCCTCAAATCTCTTTTTGCCTCCAATACAGAATGCAACCACCAATACATTTGTTTAAAAAGGTAAATCATGATGTAGAATTACTTTTTAAGAAGGATGTCAAATCATTCAAAATCATGTGCTGCAAATACGCTGCAACGCAACCAAATACAGAAATCTATTCCACAGATTTCCTACCAAATTACAACAGAAATTGCCTAAAAAGCCATGCGAACATCAATACGATCACTAGCATTCCTAATGTTTGTATAGTCAGTTGTTCTCTTTTTTTACCACCTGCTTTTTTTAGAAGACATGTTCATCATCTCAATCTCATGCTTTCTTTGTGCATCTGTTTCAAGATCATACCATGGTATGATCAGCCACAAACCATCAAAAAAAAGTGTCAAATCTGTTTCAGCTGCCAGGTTTGTGAGCATCTGTTAGGAATGCAGCACGGCGGTGAGGAGTTTTTCTGCCTGCACGTAACCAGCTCTGAGTGGACTGATATTCCTGCTTTTAACCAAAAGCTATCACTTGAAGGGTTCTATTTAACATATGGCATATCATTTTACATGCAAATACATATTGTATGCCAGTATAATTCAGAACTGTTTTTAGTGCCCCAATTTTCAGTCAAGAGAGTAGTGACTTGGCAGCCGCACAAAATCTGAGGTTATGCTTCAGGGACTGGTATGGGCTGCTACAAAGGCTCCGGCATATGTTGGCAATCTAAAGTGGTTTTGTGGATCTACACACAGAAATAGATAATTTTAATCAAACACTGTGATCATGTTGGCTCGTTGAAGCTCTGCATGATTCAAACTCTTTGTGAATGGGCTGAGTCAGAAGGTCTCTGATCTACAGATCTTACAGCACTGGGAAAAGCTGTATCAGTCATCTCAACTCTGGTTCAAAGATCTAACAACATGTGATAAACTGCTCGAATTTCAAGAACCTGATTTCAGATTGCTTTATCTGTTAATTTCGGTTTGTTTTTGGATTTAGTTAGTGTCCGTGAACAAATTTATTTATTTTGTTTGGAGCTAATGTTATGACCATGTTCTTATGTTCACATTGAAATTATGTATGTGGAATATAGCTCATGTTCTACATGTTCTTACATATCGGTTTGGATAGTTAAACAAAAAACTGTCTACGCAAGTGAATATCTTCATTGCTTCTGATAAACAGCAATGACATTAAATGGAGAGTAAATTGGACGTCTCCAGCTTCTCATGTGCAAAATCTCAGTATATGTCAAATGTATCTCCTAAAGTTTCACAAGCAATCTCAATAATGTCTCTAACTGTGTTCAGATTTGCCGAAACACCAAATTTGCAATCAAAACCCATGAGATAGGAAGTCATTTCTCAAACATTTCTCAAATTCTTGCCAGATTAAATTCTCTGAGCTGTTATTTGCATTAATTTTACATCTATTGTCAATATTGTTATTTTAGCAGAAACATTGAAGACAGTTACTTAAACTTTAACTTGTCCTCCACCAAAACTCTCAGATTTCATTCGCATTTTCACATACTCAATGTTCGATGGTTCATAACCAGTTATGAAACACATGAAAGCCAATGCTATTTGATATCAGTGCCATCCGATCTGGTATGCCAAAAGTGAATATAAACAATTGGGATTGTCATTTGACAATGGCAGTGATGTTTCAGAAAGATATTTCCACGGAAGAAAGAAAGTCATACAGGTTTGGAACAACATGAGGGTGAGTAAATGCTAAAAGATTTTTCACTTTAGCAGCTAGGAACATTCCTGCTTGATTGATCTCAGTGATGTTCTGCAGGTGGACCTTTGGCAGCCCAACAGCGCATCTCTGATTCGAGAGAACAGCCCAGTAGACGTTCATGTGGGACGGAACAAGACGCAATGGCTGAGAAGACATCTTCACCAAGCGCACATCTACTATGAGTGAGTTTCCTCCTTCTCCGTTAGATCATTAGAGTGAATTTCTCTCATATTCTCCTGTGGGACAAGTATCGGTTTCTGGGGGACATGCGTTAGAGTTATCTACTCGAATCCTTCTGACTTTGATTTCCATGTGCTGACGGACCCAGAAACCAAGGCATGATTCAAAGTACTCTTTCAACCACTCGCCCCATCAATCATCCGGATCAACAGTAACGATGAAGCTTATCTCATGCGCCACAGCCAGCAACACTTTCATTGTCATCCCTTTTCCCCAGGGAGGCCTTTTCTTTCATATCCTCTCTCCTTTCATGGCTGATGTATTTGAGCATATTTACAGGCAGATTGATGCCTCTGAGGATTCTGGGTGATGGGATAGGTTGCAAAACTCCATCCATGTTTGGATGGTTTGACAGGTCATAAAGATAAATTGTGGCATTCCTATTCTAGCCAAAAAACAACAAAACAGGCAAAGATGGAGATGGAACATTAAAAATGTTCGAGAGGAGCACGTTCAAATTATCTATCCAATCAGTACGATTGGAGGCCTATATATATAGTCGACTCACCTCCGTTCTTCGACAATCTTTTCTGCATCCCTCCACCACCCCAACTCCTCACACTCGGGTAGTTCCTATCCCAGCCAGGTATACAGGGGAGTACTCTAGGTTCGGGCCACATTCTGAGCTCCGAGCCCTCCCCGGGAAAGCACGCCATCTAATTTTTGCTATGTTTGTGACAAGATGATCAATGTTGCTGATATATAGAGTCTACCTTTAAACCTTAATTAGGAGGAAAATACTGTAACAAGTTACTTAAAGACTTTATACAGTATATAATGCATTATAAAAGCATATATTAATTATGCCTTGTAATGTACCTGTCACAAGTATGTTAGTTTCATTGGCTGCGTCCGAAATTGCATACTTCCCTACTATATAGTAGGCAAAAAAGGCTACTTCTTTCAGCAAGATTCTGAAGTATGCATGCGATGGACACTTTACTATCCCATGAGGCCACGGGAGAGGATTGGTGACTGGCAGTGAAGCGACGTAACTGACACTGGTAGGTCACATGATAATGGCATCGTGGCAGATGTAGTACGTCCGGATTACATGTTCCTGTTTGCCATGTGTTCCCAATCCTAGTTTGTGTCCATGGTTGATTATGTTAAGCACCTGTCTCTAATTCTGTTGATAAGCTATCCTGTGTAAATAAAGGTGAGTTCACGCTATGTCGTAATTACCGCAATTACATGATTTCAATTTTTTAAAAGCGTTCATATCATCGTAGAGCTCGTAAATACATATTGTAAGATGGGAATTGTCTGAAGCTCCTACTTGTACCACGTGACTGCTGTACCACCGACTGCTGCAGTTTCATTTAGGTGTTAATAGTGGTGCCATAGAAACACATATTTCCCAGTCCAGGGACGCGAACAGCTCCGAATATATCGTCACGTGTTGTCATCTTGAGACTATGCGGTTATTACAACATGGCGTGAATGCAGCATAAGGCCCTAATTTTTTCCTGCCATGTGTTTTCTGTTGTTTTGACTGCTGTACCACCTGACTGCTGCAGTTTCATTTAGGTGTTAATAGTGGTGCCATAGAAACACATATTTCCCAGTCCAGGGACGCGAACAGCTCCGAATATAGCGTCACGTGTTGTCATCTTGAGACTATGCGGTTATTACAACATGGCGTGAATGCAGCATAAGGCCCTAATTTTTTCCTGCCATGTGTTTTCTGTTGTTTGGCTTATTTATAAAGATAACTCCATTTAGATCCTTCTCGAGTTTGCCTGATCTATCATATCAGCATCTTATAATGCATTGTCTCATGAATAATTGTAACCAGTTATAATACATTATAATTCTTATGTTAAACCTTTAGAAAGTATAATGTATTAAAACGCATGACAAACAACCAATTTCATATGTAACAAGGAACATGATAAACATGACAAACTACAAATTTCATGTTACCAGAAAATCTTGAATTATTCTCATGTTAGAGGCGTAAACATTTTAATTTTCATTAGTGTTAAAATCTTACATGAGTAATGGCCGTCAGCTGGTCATTATTGTAAAATAACAGCCAACAGGATGATCATGGCCTTGATGCGAAGAACTTTACATGACTACTTTCCAAATAAACTACAGTAACTAAGTGCAAAACAATAAGAACAATGTATTAAACAATACATATTTTTATAATTTTCTAACAAATTAATAAAACTGGGGGAAAAAACTGCATAGCAAAAAACATTGAGAAAATCTAAATTCATCTAATGTTCTTTTTGTGACTGTCTGATTTATGTGCATATGATATATTTTAAACTGTGTTCATTGCTTCCTTAACTCTGGGTTAGATGCAGAAATGATTGTGTGTAGTGTGTACTTCAGTATCTGAGTAACCCTGAAAACGGCCATTAAACGGTTTGATACACAGCGACGTGCTTTCATCATCCCCTCCCTGACACCCCACTGTCTCCACAGGGTGCTCATTTCCAATCTCCAAACCCAAATTGAGAAACAGACCGGATACCGTTCCTCCAGAAAGCGCAGATCGGAATTGCAGTATGACTATGAAGTGTACCATCCTTTGGAAGAGGTGAGTGTATGGGTGGAAGTTAATACACATGGTATTTTTTATGTAGTAAGATACAGAAGACAGAGATTCGTTTCCCTGTCTGCCACTCCATCTTTCTCTCAAAAGAAGGCTGATTTTCACAGGCTAACAGCCTTTGATTGAGAAGTGCATTTGCATTCGGTTGTGGCCCATGTGCACAAGAAAAACAGATCTCAGGAGGTTTTCTTCAGTGCCGCCCTTTACTCTCAGGTCTTCTCCTTCAGACCGAGTGCCAACTTCAACTGTACATTGTAAACTGTGATTTATTCTCATGACATGATGATGTATAGGAAACCCTTCAGAGCAGACGAGGGCTGGATTACATTCACTTTTAAGGATATAACTCCTCTAGTGCTCTTGTAAAGGAAACATTTATAAAGAATTCATCAATGGACATATGAGGTATTGAGTGTAGATGACAAAGTCAAGACACAACAAACCTGTGTACCTCACATGTGTATTCACTTTTTATTCAAAATAAAACACTGTAACAAGAGCTCCTATTCGAACTTTACCACATTAATTTAATATTTAATTTAATATAGCCTAATCTAATCATTTAAATTAATTAATTAATTCACAAACGAACAAAATCATTCATTCATTCACAAACTAAATCATTCTTTCATAAACTCATTCATTAACTCATTAATTTACAAACAAACAAACAAACAAACACAAACAAACTCATTCATTCTCAAAATAACTCATTCTTTCATTAACCATTCATTCATTCATAAACAAATTCCTTCATTCTTCACGTATGAACGAACTCGTTTATTCATTCATTAGCAAATGAATTATCTCATTAATTTATTCACAAACAAACTTAATCATTCATTCATTCATTCATTAACTCATTCACAAACTAACTCATTCATTCACTTGTTCATTCATGTACGAAAGAACTCCATTCATTCATGAATAAACTCACTCACTCATTCATTCATTACCGTATGGACGAACTTGTTTATTCATCCATTCATTCATAAATGAACAAACTCATTCAATAAAGATATTTTGTGTTCTACATAGGGGAAAACAGTTTTGGGGAACCATGAGTAAAACATTTTTAATATTCTTTAAACATCAAATATAATACAACATATATTATTACCTTAGCAATTAAAATAAGTGTCAACACCTTGATGAGCCACAAATTAGTTAGAAATGACTGCAGACTAATAGAAATAGGCCAGACCTGCCAAATTAAATGTGTATAAAAATTCACAGAAACCCTAATGTTTGATTTTGACTTTCTGCTGCAAAGTTTTACATGAAAACAAGCTGCATGTTAATCTGGAGGATCTGTTCACCCTTTTCGACAGATCCAGAGTTGGATGTTTGAGATGAACCGGACCAACCCGCACCTGGTGGACCTGTTCCCTATTGGTCAGTCCTATGAGGGACGACCCCTCTATGTGCTTCAGGTAAAAGGTGAAGGGGAAGATGGCTAAATATATGGGCATTCTGTTAAAAACATGCACACATTGTGACTTGCTAGACGGTGTTCTCTGCCCCTCTTCTGTCAGTTAGGAAAGAGAACACGTCCCTTTAAGAAGGCAGTGTGGATAGACTGTGGAGTGCATGCAAGAGAATGGATTGGTCCAGCCTTCTGCCAATGGTTTGTTAAAGAGGTATGTGTTTTCTGTTTGCCACTGTTCACTTCATGCTGAAATTAAAATCCCTGCCCAGCAAAAACAACAAAATGGTTATGCAGAGTATATAATTAACAATTGTATTATTTGCATGAAGCATTAATTCATTTAAATAATTAATATTTGTGTTTAAATTATGCTTTGAATTCCAAATTTCAATGTGGTCTCAGACTTTCGGTCAAGAATCAGATTATTCTGATTAAAGATTATTGTGCCTATTGCTAAAAGACGGCACTCTTATAACATTCCTCTAACGTTCAATATTTTTTTTTGTGCTGTTTATTTGGGAGCTGGTGTATTCTGGGACTGTTTCATTCAGTGAGTCTCTAAATTCCTCCCAAATTAATCTGTATAATACATCAGAGCCTCCCCTGAGCTCATCTCATAAACTAATATCAAAGAGTGCCTCTGTGCCACACAAATAAACAGCTCTCAGATCAGCAGCTAACACTGAGTGAGACTGAGTGAATTAGATAGAGATCAAAAAAGAGAGAGTTGCTATACCTTCAGTACACCACTATGAGGCAGAACTACTGTATGACAGAGACCTTAAACTGACTGACCCTGAAGTGAACGCTATTAAATGTCTATACAGTAGTTCTCTTCAACCCTGCAGCATTTGTGATCTTTCTCTTTCTGCTGTAGGATTAGACTTTACACACAGTAACACTGCATCACTGCTAAATTAAACCAATGTAATATCATTCATATTTTAAAAGACCAAAGGGAGCTTTTAATTATGGACTAAGTGAATCATCATTGTCAGTATAGTTTACACAGACACAGCAGCTACTGTATGTTCAAAACTGCATATTAACATACTACTTCTACCATTGCTTTTTACCATAATTTTCAATAGCCATTGCTCCTGTCTTCAGTGTCACATGATACTTCAGAAATCATTCTAATATGCTGATTTGGTGCTCAAGAAACATTTATTTTTTTGTATCAATATAGTAAATAACCAAACATTTTTGTGGAACCGTGATACATTTTATTAAGGATAATTGATGAATAAAAAAAAGTTCAAAAGAACAGCATTTATACTGTAACCTTTGATCAATATAATGCATGCTTGCTGAATAAAAGTGTTCATTTCGTAAAAAAAATAAAACTAACTCAAGCTTCTGAATGATAGGTACATTTGATAAAATGCAGTATAACGCAAACTTTTATACTGTACTTTTTTTACTGTACTATTATATAATTAAAAATAGTATACTTACTTAAAATACTGTACCCAAGATGCAATGCGCTCAGTATGACCTTCCATTTTCAGCGTGATGAATTAAACAGAAGAAGCATCACTTGATTGGACTACCAAAAGTTAAGATAATAATTTATGCAAAATAGTTATTTTTAAGATGATAAATGACAACTTATGACAACACTGAAATATTAATTATGGAATACTGAAAACAGTATGTATATACACACATACATACATACATACATACATACATACATGCATATATATATATAAATATTTAATGGAAGAATGGCCTATTTTAATGGGGTATGATTAGAGGAACTGCACACAAACTGCTGTGTTTTTGCTGTATTGAAGTTTATCTGTGGGGAAACCGAGACACACATTTCCTGCATCTACTGAAGTCTGTCACAATTCCATTCACTGTGAACGCAGGCACTGAACTCCTATCAACACGACTCCAGCATGAGACGACTGATGAATCAGCTCAATTTCTACATTATGCCTGTCTTCAACGTAGACGGTTACCATTACAGCTGGAAGACGGTAACTATCTGTTTGACATATGCATAGATCTCAACATCCCTTCTGTGATGTATGCTGAGTTACTGAAAAGAATTGTTGGCAGCTCTGTGCTGTTAAACGTGCAGCATGTCTTGTCTTTCTATAAAGCCGCCAGACTTTACAGGAAAATATCTGTGGTTTCTCTCTCTCTCTTAGGATCGCTTTTGGCGGAAAACACGCTCAAAGATTCCAAAGTATCATTGTCGGGGAGTGGATGCCAACCGAAATTGGAAAGTCAAATGGTGTGGTGAGTTATTTTACCTGATTTTCAAGAATCAAAAGCTCCAAATTAAAGAGCTCTGGTGTTCATATAGAAAATAAATAGGCATTCCAGAGTATGTAGACAGACACCATGAGAGGCCTGACACAACAGATTAAAAATTTATCAACAGAATTATATATTTACATCAAACACTATCTTGTACTTGAAATTCCCTATGCAATTCATAAGGAAATTAAGATGTTAGAGTATATGTTTGTGAGCATGGTTGCATGCAACTTTCTTAATCATGCTTTTTGACGTCTCCTAACACTACAGATATGAGCTGAATGCGTTTATTAATATGGTAATACTAAGAATCTTTTAATGTGAGCCTAAGACATTCATCGACTGATGACTAGTTCAGTTATAAAAGATGAAAAGATCAATATACTGTAGCTGGTTACTAAAATGTGTTGCGTTTGGACACTGTATCCACCAGGCTTACCTATCTCAACTTCAGCTAAACTTATTTTTTAACACCATTTATTGATTTTTATTGAATTGGTTTATTAAAAAATACAAAAATAAAATCCTTTAAATTTAGTGATTTTTTGGGGTTCTATTTGTTCATTTTACTCTAATATGGCATCAAATTGTATCTAATGGGATAGAAAATAACATTTTAGTTGAAGAGAAAGTACTAAACCAAATACCAGATAAATCAGCGCTAAACCAATACTAACTAGCATTTACCAGCTTTCCAAGTGGTATAAGTTCGGCAGGGTTGTTTTTTACATGCAGACATTTTTTTAGGGCAGATCCATCTGAAAATGTACCTTGTGGTTCCGCTCATTTGATTTTCTCAAAATTGAAGTTGTTTTTACAGTCTAGTTCTAATATATTTCTGAAGGACAAAAGAAATAAAGCTCACCCAAAAATATTCACTCTTGATTCACTGTTAGATAAATATAATACCTGACACCAAAATAGAGAATACATAAGTGTAGAATGATCATGAGCCAGCAAAATCCCAAGGGAGGGAACCTACGACCGCAACCTTGGGCCAGAAAAGGCAAAAATTAAATGATTACAAATAAAGTTACAATTTATTACACCTGCTATCTTTGCTGTCTCTGATAGATCAGGGTGCATCCCTGCACCCCTGTGATGACACATACTGCGGTCCCTTCCCTGAGTCAGAGCCTGAGGTCAAAGCTGTTGCCAAGTTTCTACGCAAACACAGGAAACAGGTCAAGGCTTACATCTCGATTCACGCCTATGCTCAGATGCTCCTCTATCCGTATTCCTACAAATATGCTACTATACCAAACTTCAACTGTGTGGTGAGTGATTTCTGTCTTCAGATAGTTTCTACACTATATAATATCTCCACACTTCTCTATATAAGATTCTGTAGTAATCACTGAAAACCATAATTTGCACCCTGGAGTTGTTAAAGCGATTTAGCCTTTAACAAGATAGATCTCAATATCTTCTACCAGAGGGCAAAACATTAAACCCCTCATTAGAATTTGGAATGGCTGAGATATTATTTTTCGGGTTTGCCTCAGTGCACTTTCCTCATAAATCGACTGGATGGCTGTTAGCCCACACAATCTTTTGACTACACTTACCACCAAGCATCATTAATGATCGACTGGATGAATACTTGAACCTCTGCTCTTCCCCCTCAGGAATCAGCAGCCCAGAATGCAGTGAGCGCTCTGTACTCAGCTTATGGAGTGAGATACAGATACGGCCCTGCCTCCACCACGCTTTGTAAGTCAGGCATTGGGTCTTTTCTTCAATCAATGACATATAGCTACTGCATATATGAGTCATCAGCTCTCTGTAAGCCCTCTCGGTTAGACGCCAATCTGTTTTCTGACTCATGACTATTTCTATATCAACAACAGTCAAACGTCCAGATGTGATGTAATGTGTTTCTCTTTCAGATGTGAGTTCTGGAAGCTCAATAGACTGGGCCTATAAGAACGGGATCTCATATGCCTTTGCCTTTGAGTTGCGTGATACGGGATACTACGGCTTCTTATTGCCGGAAGCCCTGATTAATCCACCTGTACAGAGACAATGAGGGCAAAAAGACCATCGCCTCAGGACTTCTGAAGAAATGCACCAAATGAAACTTTGTACTTGACTTTCTCTATTTGTCTCATATCTTCTCTCCATCGATTTCACAGTTTAGCCCATAAGCCACAGCAATATCTACTAGCTATGTACAAAAGTGCCTGCATTTTACAAAACCTTTTATATACTACTTTTATAAGCTCTACAAAATGGAAGCTTGTTTCCGCCAATGGAATTAAAACAAGGTAATTGCGACTTTTGACACAGTTGTGACTTTATATCTCGCAATTCAGAGTTTATTTCTCACAAATCCAAGTTTATAACTCACAATTCTGACTTTCAGTCAAGTCAAGTGACTTTCAGAAGTCAGAATTGTGCAATTTCGAGAAAAAAAGTCTCCTTTTTTCGCAATAACCTTTTTTTTATGCTGAAAACAAGCTTTCATACTATATTAAACAAAATGGTATAAATGTAAACCGTAAAGTAATGCAAGCACTTGAATTGTGAACTAAATAATTCCCTTGAAAGTGGGTTTTACCTAAGAGGCGACTATACAGTGAGCACTTGCTATACAGACAAGCTTCAAAATAACAGTAATGCCCAAAGAATGTAAATAATGCATACTGAACCTTACAATGGGCTTATTTGAGTGTAGATGCCGTGTGCAGCAGCGGCAGGCGTATATCACTGCGGCTAAAATACAGCTTTGATTTTGTTTTGAAATGAAACGGTAAAGGTCACCTGGGAATTCAACCTCTCAAATGGGCCAGGCAAGAATACATTAAATTTGCTGTTTTTTTTGTTTTTTTTTAGAAAAACTTATCAAAGTAACTTTACCTTGTATAATTAACTGTACTTGCAGAGGCAATGTTTACATTTGTATTATTAAGTACTATTAAGTTTTGGAGTTTTATTGTAATAAGCTAGTATTTATTTCAAATGTTGAAAATATCCTTTGTTATATCAAGTGTCCTGCAAGTTGGCATTTGAGATTTGTATTCATTGTACCAGATTTTTGTATCGTTTTGTTTATTTACCAACAGGTAGATCATTAAAAGTGGATTTATCATGATGTAATTTTGTCAAAATATTCCTGCTAAGTCCAACACAATCACCAACAGCCTGCATCCTACCTCCAAGAATGGATTATATTATTTGATATAAGGACTAAATTTCATGTAATGATAAATTACTTTACCAATGTGAGAAATAAACACAGTGGGGTCGGCTCTAACCCCATTGACCCAGTCTATAATCCATCCTTGAGTACATGGAATTTATAAGCAATATCACATGAGAAATATCAGATATGCAGTACCACAGCATGATTGGAACTGTGATATTTATTTTATGCAGCTGTATAACTATGAACAATAGAGCAAATATATCAGATTCTTCTCCTGGAGGCCCACTGTCCTGCAGAGTGTATACAAGCTTCAGAACACCTGTATGGAAGTTTCTATTAATCCTGAAGACCTTGATTAGTTTGGAACTAAACTTTGCTAGTGGCCCTCCAGGAACTGAGTTTGACATCCCTGAAATAGAGTTACTTACCTTTCTGACAAACATTGTCCAGTCATTCAGTAGATATTTCTACTCCACCAAAGAAAATAGTTCCAAATAAACTATAAATATTTGCTTGTTGCCAAGCAAAAGGTCTCAGGCTACAAATGTAACCATTTTTCCCTGAGAAGGGATCGAGACGCTGTGTTGATGACTTCACTTTGGGGAACGCCTCTGTGTGGCTGCTGTCTGAAGCACGTGTGCAACTAGTCCAATCTTAAGATGGCGAACCATGGAAGCTATAAAGGGAAGCCAGCACAAGGCAGTGTTAGCTTTTGAAAGGCTGTGGAACGTCACTAAGAGGCATGCTGGAAGTATGGCAAAGGGAACAATGGTTACATTCGTAACCTGACACGTTCTCTTTCAAGGGAAATCACACTGCATCGATGATGATATTTTGGGGAACGAAATACCCGCTGCGCCATACTGGAAAATGCCTGTCCTTGTGTGAAACTGAACGGCACATCCAGGTTGATAAAAATTGAGCTCCAGTGTGAAAGGCAGGTCTAAACTGTAAAGCCTTATAAATGTGTGAGAGGGCCTGCAGCCAGCATTACACACCTCTTGGAGTGAGGTCCCTACCAATGAGGCCCAATTTTTGTGTCCACGCGGACTTTGCGCGTACAACAGCGCATGTACGAGTGACTTGAGCGCTTAAAAACAAAGTCCACTATATAGTGCGCATGCTCTGAATGCATCTCTCCGCACTTATGGCCAAAGGAGTATACTTTGAAAAGGCTTGCTTGCTCAACTGTGTGTAAGACAGAATGGAATGCAGAAAATCAAGAAGCCTATAGACCTTATAACAGAGACAGGGGTGTGCAAACTGCCACAAAGAGGCCCCAAAGATGTTTCAAACAGTACACTCTCAGAAAATAAAGTACATAATTGTACCTTTAGGGGTACAATGGCTTGTCACTGGGGCTGTACCCTCAAGGGTACAATATTGTACTATTGTCATTAAACTTTAAAAGAAACGGTACATATATGTACCTTTTAATGCTTTTTGACCCTCAAAAAGGTACATATATGTACCTTGAGGGCCAATAATAAGCCCTATGTATGTGTAGCCTATATATGCATAGTATGTTCTCAGTCCAATGTCATAATAAGAGTTATTTTACAAAATAAGAGTCTCTAGTCACAGAGCCTCACTGTGACAGACCTCGTGTAGCCCCGCCCCTTTTCAGTGCTGCACTTGTTGTCTTTTGTCTTCAGGTTTGTATTTCCACAGAGATCTTACATACAGTATTTATGAATGAACTGCCCATTTTAAAATCTTCCCGGTCTACTGACATTTGTTAAGACATCTGCTTTAAACATTACAATGCTCATGATAACTTTCGTTAACTCTACAATAAGTAAATCCATTTCACCAGCTAATTACTCTTCGACAACGATGCCAGTAATATACAGAGCGACCGCTAAACTGGAAGTTCAAAGACAGTATTCTAAAGATGGCTGTGCCCTTGTTTCTCTGGCGCATAGGTCTATACCCGGGACTTTATCTGACCATCTATTTCTGGTCTTGGCTTCTCTACTAATGAGCTGATTAGTTGAATCAGGTGTGTTTGATTAGGAAGAATTCAAAAATGTGTAGTATTGGTGTGCCTGCAGGAACAGGGTTGGGAAACATTTGGCCAATCAGATAACCACTGGAACTGAATGTTTCATGTAACCCTCTAATGATGCAATGGCCTTGATCATTCAAAATAAACCACAGAGCCAGAAGCAATGTAATCGGTTTATTTTTTTTAAATTTATGAGTTAATTTGTATTTAAAAATGTATAAAACATTATAAAAAAGTTTAGATAATAGAAGAATTCACTTGGGGGATTTTGTCATTTTTACCCCTATATTGGATAAAATGACCTACATTTTGATATACAGTTGCAGGGTGATAAACAGACAGCATTATATATCCTGGCCTTGACACATCCTCCACATTTGATGTCAGCTTCTACAGTGCAAAAGCATTAACAGTCATCTTGTGAATACAACCAGAGAATTACTCATCCTGGAGAGCCAAAAACAAACAGTGGCTTTGCTTGATGAAGAGCAGTGTTTCTCATTACAGAGGGGGTTGACTCGGTAATCTCCCTTAAAACCAGTGGGGAGAAAGAAAATGATAAATAAAAAGCATGTAAGATATATTTATAGTGATATATTGTTGTTGGTTTTTTTTACTGTTGAATGATATGAAGGTCAGTTATTTTTTCATGTCCAGCAAATAGCAGGATCTAATGACTAATTCAAACTTAGTGAAGTAACACAGTTTTGAGGTTAATTTATGTAATTTGTGTCTCTAGAAAATAGCGATTTGACATTGTGTTATTTTGAATATCGTGTGTGTGTGTGTGTTTATTTTTTAATCCAGCATTTGTGGACACATTAATGCATTTATAGTGGAGGTAAAAAATAGTGTTGATTTTTTTAAGTGAAAAGACAAAAATTATAACCTTAGGGTAAGATGTAACCGACAGAACAGAAGGACCTTAGTGGCATGTTGTAATAGTGTTATATTTTGTAATTAAGCCTATTGTAATGTTATCGTCATCACAATGAAGTTTAGATCATTTAAATCTTAATGGACTGCAGTAGACAGCAATACACTGTAATGTAATCAATTACATTTTATTAATATGTGCAAAAACTTTAATTAGTTTTAGTATTATTCAATGTAAATGTCCTAATGACTTTTAATTAGCTGAATCATGTCTGCAACAAACTATAAATAAAACTCACTTATTGATTAGGCTAAATTCTAGAAATAAAAGGTATAAATAAATAGTAGTCTAAAAGTAGTAAAACAATTTTAAGTGGGTTTTGATTTATAAGTAGATACCTCAAACGTGAATGTTGAAGCTGTGTCAAAACATAAATTGCTAACAAGTTGCTTCATAACTAATAGACATCATAACCACAGGTATTTATGACTAGCCTATATCTTTGACCACAAGCACCACGAGGAAGTGAGTTTACTTGTATGACGTATCAGACAACCAGTTCTAAACTGATTTTTACTTTTTTTATTTAGTCATTTATTATTGTTTATTTTTTATTTTAAAAAGCTGTTTTAATTAATGTTAGTTATACTTAATATTTTTTAATACTCTCTCACTCTGCCTCACTGCGGCCGTTTCTACGTGCGTGACGTCATTTCCTTCCAACATGGCGCAGGCAGCAGGTCGCTGATGGAAAACTGAGGGATTTACCCCACCTTCTGGCTTTATTTATGTTTCTCTATTGAGGGCACCATCCGCCGGAGAAAAACTCAATCATACGGGAATCTAAAAATCGCGGATACAGCCTCCGTTGGGACAGGTCCTCCTCCACCCGTCGCAGCGCGTCATGTATGAAGGCAAAAAGACGAAAAACATGTTTTTAACCAGAGCTTTGGAAAAGATCTTGGCCGACAAGGAGGTGAAAAAGGCTCATCACTCGCAGCTGCGCAAAGCCTGTGAGGTGGCACTAGGTCAGTATGATTTCGATGCCTTCATTGCAGTGTTTTAGATGTTTTAGAAATGCATGTTGGCTAAGTGGCTTTAATCCTGCGGTAAAGAAACGGAGCAGCTTCAGAAGAGCTGCATGAATCCAGCAGCATTGCGGAAGTTATTCTCATTCTACCTGAAAAACGCCTCGATTCAAACCTGTATCTGTTCTTTTAGTATAAAATGTCGATGTTTATGCTCTCATTGCTTGAATAAATCATATTTAGAACATGCACGAATGAGGAAACAAGGTGAAGGAAAGCAGGAACTGACAGGGCGAGTTATTCCTCTTTGACAGGAGGTTCAGAAAAGCCCCTTCATCATTCGGGCGGTGCACAGAATAACTATAATTAATAAATTACAGGATACTTCCATGTGCTTTAAAAGCATTCAACATGAGCCCTTCAAATTAATTTAAGCGCCATTGACGATGTTTTAATATAATTTGATATAAAGACCCACCTGTCATATTACAATAACATTCTAGGTTTTCGTACAGTCTAAGGTTCTTGTTCGACACTGCAACATTCAAACTAAGATGTCATATAGTTTAAATTCGCGCAAATCTGTTTGCACTATCCTACATTCCCCCAATCACAACAATGACTGGGCAAGATGGAGAGAAACGCAGGTGGTGATTCTTGTTTGCATTTGTGTTGTCGCAAAATGACTTAATTTGCCTGTAAATAAGACGAGGATATATGCTTATGGAGGTTAAACTTTATAAAAATGTGTAGAAACGATGCGCAATCATTGTGCCTTGCAGTCACAGCCTCCGCCGAATTGTTCATTTCAAACGGCTCTTTCGAATGAATCATCTGAACCGATTGGAAAGCGTTTGTAAATCACTCGGCTACAATCCAGCGCATTTGATTCAACCCTAATGCTTTATTCGACAGTCCATTGATAAGCGTCTGTGTTTTTGTGACTAAGTATCTATTTCGCAATACAAGAATAACTGGTTAAACTGGCGCGGTCGCTTTGTGAACACTTTTATTTTGAGTGATTACTCAAACGAGTTGATGAATCGGTTCATTTGAACGAACTTTCTGAAACAACCGATCGCTGAAATGAGTCAGTCTAGTAGCGATGGGCGTAACGGAAGTGCTGTGTGCGGGATAGGGGCTGTGCCAGTCTGCAAGGGTTTGTTTGGGATAAGGTGAATGTCTCTGCCTCTGTCATGCATTTCTCATTATCAGTGGTCAATAATGCATACACGGTGGAAGTTGAATTACAGTGCATTATTAAAGAGGGAAGAAAGCAATGGCTTCCAGGCTCCTGGAATCACATGCACTATGCATTGTGCATGCAATGTTATTGGTTCAGACGCTTCTTCTTTTTTTTACTCTAAAGTGTTAGTCTGGAAAACATTAGGCACAGTGATTTTAATTGGACTGGGATACTTTGATTTCTTTGAAATATATAAGAGCATCTTTCATATTCAGAGAAATTTAGGGTGTGATTCAATTCTCGTACAAGGAGATATGAAGATCTAAAGGACAGCCACAGTCAAATGTAATGGCAGAAAGTTGAATCTATTTCATGCCGCTTGACAAACATAGGGAAAACTTTGAACCATTTCTCTCTGTGCTGGTTAGTGAATAATTTAGATCATATCTAGTGAACTGTGTTTTTACACCACTGACAAAGTTCCCAGCGCATGCTGTATCCTTGCAAATCTGGTCTCTGGCTACTTAAAAGATGAGACAGGCTTACACTGATTATGAATGGCTGATATGTATACAACATTGTAAGATGGGCATATGAATAATAAATGTGGTAAACGGTTAAAAAATATTAGCCTATTAGTTGTGTTTGTAACCCTTATGAAAAAGCATTAATCGTACTAGTGAGTCATTTTACAATATAGAGCTTTTCTGCTAATCGGCACAGGATTTGTGGTCCATTTTGCATATCTAGGATTGCATTTGGCCTTTTTCTTTGATATCAGAGAGAGTTATGACAGCATCTGTCAGTGAACTTTGAGATATCCTGCCGATCCACACACCCCAGTTGAACCTGTGCGCTCTGGTTTCATCTACAATCTTTAGCATTCCCTCACTTCCTAATGCTATGTGAACATAATTGAGGAAGAAAGTTATATCTGGGAAATGTTTGGTATTTCTGTAATAGAAGTCTAGAGATAAGCGTTGCCGAGAAGTCTCCGAAAAAATGGGTCGCTAAAATAAAATGTTTGAAATCTTATTCTTTGCACATACAGCAAGCATTGTTTTCATGTTGAGCATTTGAAGTGTTTAATAGTCTGCTGTATGACTTTTCTAAAGTAAATGTAGGCTATGCTTTGGGGAAAGACGTTTTTCTGTGTCGCTAAAATACGTGTGATGACTTAAAGGGATAGTTCACCTAACGATGAAAATTCGGTCATCATTTACTCACCCTCAAACTGTTTTGGTTACCATTGACTTCCATTGTGTGTAAAAAACAACGACAAAAACAAACATCTTTTGTGTTCCACAGAAGAAAGTCGCTGTATATAGCGTTATTTTGTCATAATATTTCTCATAATATCTGTATTTCTCAATATCTTCCAGAAGTAAGAAAGTACCGTTTTAGAACAAATTGACGGTGAGTGAGTAAATGACAGAATTTTCATATTTTTAATGAACCATCCCTTTAAATAAGCTATCTACTTTGGATGCCAAAGAAGTCATGACATACGTGGATGTTTCCTTGTGTTGATATTTTTTGAATGTGTAGATGGATTTCTTAATGACAGCCTAGATATAAGGGACGTTTTTTTTTTTCCCTTAAGTGCAATAAATACTCGTGGAACATGTAAAACAAGTTCATCATTTTCTTTTTTCAGGCAAAACTGCTGTTCAGGCTGAATAGACAGGACCCCGGGGCTGAGTCTGATCCCTTTTTATCTAACCGCACATCAACCTTAACAAACCTCTAGTTTGTCATACAGATTTAGGTCTTGAATATTTTGATGGGCTTAGATTGAACTCTCGTCTGATGTGGATGTGGCGTGACTGACGTCATTAACACATGATTTCGTACAGATTTTTGGGATTCGCTTGGTGCATTAACGATTTCAGTAATGCGTAATGGAGACGAGACCAAAACTCTTTTGCTCCCTACAGGGCCCAAAATGAACAACTGCCAAGCTCCTGTGCAATACAAATTGTCTTGCAAGCACTTTTTGTCAGGAATGCTGTGTAAATACATGGTTGTGACACCATAACGTTTCTACAACTTTAAATAAAATGCTAAATAAAACATAAAAATAAAAACTGTGTTTATATATATATATATTTATTTGTGTGTGTATGTGTGGATGTCCGTGTTCGTCCGCCATCACCAAAGACCATTTTTGACCCCTCCAGTGTATTAGCAAAATAACGGAGAATGGCGACACATTCATGTGATTTTTTTTTTTTTTTTTTTTTTTTTTAAATAACTTCAAAAATTAATTTTTTTACTGAATCTCAAAACTGAATCTTTTTGCAACAGGCTCAGCCACTACTTTTAAAGCCTGTACTATCACAAATAGGCTAATTGTGATTCAGTAGACTTTGAATATTCTATGAACTCGCATTGTTTTCAAGAGACCTGTGAAGAAACTGAGAGTAACTAGTTGGATCAGGTGGCCACATTTATTATTTAGCTTTCAGACTGATCGTATATTGCTCACGCCTTCTAACACTTAAGGCAGTTTGGAGTCCTTTCGGCACCTGCTCTATTCATCATAAAAAGTTTCTTAATGGCCCAAAACAAGAGCAAACTTGTTAAAATGAAGTTCAGAGCAAGACTAAGGGTAATGCATTAAAAAAAGCTGCCACACTGTGTCCTTGTGGATTTTTGGTGTGTTTTATGCTGTAAAACACTCTGTCTCTCCCCACTGTAAATGCCCTCAGATTTGTATCCCTTTGGTTCCTTCAAAAAACATGGATGAATTTTTTTTCTTAGATTGTTCTTTTAAACTTTTTAGTACTGTAGGACACATGACCGCACATGTGTACATGCAGGTGGAATCAAATGCGCAAGGGCTGGCTCTGCTGGTGAGTATTGTTGCTTTGTGCACACATGGTGAAAGAGGTGAATGAATGTAATTTATGTGGCCCTGGGTTTACTGTTAAGATGGTGGGTGCATCTTTGCACAGATGTCTGGAAAGGCTCAAAAGATATAGAGCATTTCGGTTATTAAGATGCTATCTTAACAGGTTGAAGACCTGCTAGAGTACATCGTTTTCTCATTCCTGAAACCTGTGCCACAATTAACCACTAAGGCTGTGGATTGACACAAATTTCACAACGCGATTCTATTTTGATTCACAAGCTTGAGATTCGGTTAAATTCTGATTAAATTTGACGTCGATTATTTTACAGTACGTGGCAAATTTTCTCAAGGAAAAAACTCTCAACTAATGCTGTTGGTACTACATTACTGTAATATTGATGGTTAAAATGAACTGGTTTGTAGAAAAACCCTACACACAGGTATTTTCTAATAAAAACATCTACCTAATTATGTTTCTACTCCAATTCGTTTTTTGAAATATAAACATTTGATTGGTGGCTGTCATAAAAACTTGATGGATTTTTTTTCCAAATATAGGCCTACATTGAATATTCAAAAATATGTAATGAATATGTAATGTAATGCATGGGCCTATATTTGCTAGTTCCTCTAGAGTTAAAGGTTGTATCAGCGATTTCAGGCCCAAACATAAATGATCACATTCATCTAATCTTTCCTAACGATCCGCTAGCTGCCCGTCCCATAAGCAGGCCGTCAAAAAAACGCGTCAGGTTTTTTGCGTGCAGCCGTGCACGAGCGCTAAACCTCACAACACCCTCCCCCTGTCGGTGATTGGTTGGAACACTATTTATTTTGGTTTTGAGTGGTTGGTGAAAGCAATTGTTTTTGTGTGCAGATCTCAGAGCCTATAGGCTGCCTACAGAGATGCGTTTTTTTGACGGCATGCTTATGGGACGGGCAGCTAGCGGATCGTTAGGAAAGATTAGATGAATGTGATAATTTATGTTTTGGCCTGAAATCGCTGATACAACCTTTAATTTTTCTAGCTGACTATTATGAGTTTATGGTCACTGAATGGCTTTTTTGATTTAAATGTAACATTACTACACATAACAAGCTGTTTTATTGACGTCTTTCCGCGGTTGAAACGCTGATTGATCGATTACATGAGACATGATACGGACTTCTGTATGTTGTACTGTATCTTTTAACTATCTTCTGATGTTCATCGTGTTTATGAACTGCTGAAACTAGTAGTAAAGAGGAAGAGATGATCAGTTCATGTGCGCTCTGCGCTGCCGCCAGAGATTGTCTTATATTGGGGAGATGAGAGGGTCTGGGGTTTTAACATTGGGGAAAGCGTAATGGCTAACTTGGATCACCTATCGTGTAATGGCAGTGAAGTCAGTGTCCGCTGGTCAAGTTTTACTACAGTCAGTTACAGTTTACTTGAATTAGTTTCTTGTGGATTAGTGCGTTGGTCTTGTGAAGTAATGTTCTATATTTCGTGTTATCGCTAGTAAACGTTCAGTAGGAGGACTGTGGTGTTTGTGGAATGTGCTTTACTGTGGAAAAAAAGAGTGTGAATATCTCTATTAGCTGCAAAGTTCACTGCAGGGCGCATAAAAACTACATTTAATATTACACTAAAAACTTAATTGTAATTTATTACATATTTAATTAATTAGAATTACATGTATTTTTTACCTTCATTCGTTAAAAAGCCTTATATCATCATCATTAGGCACACAGCAGTCATAAATCATTACAATACAAGTCTAACCTGGAAGTGATAGAAAGAAAACTTTTTTTATTTTCATTAAATAACACAATATTTATAATTAAATGATTCATTTTCTCTTTATTCGTTAAAATGCATAATATCAGCGTCATATGCATACATGCAGTTTATAATAGTCATTACAATTCAAGTCTTAAAATGGATAGTTTAAAATCTGAGACTTTGTTTCATATCAAAAGTAACTTAGTTTCATATTCAAAAGCTTATTATTGTGATTTATTGGATGCGCTACAATGTTCCATTCATTCATCAACTGATAACAGGATAGACTAAAAGATTGATTTTTAAGATTTAAAAATCAATATCGGTTTATAAAAATGAGAATCAATTAAAATCAAGAAATCAATATTTTTTTTACCCAGCCCATAAAAAGCGCTGGTTGATGCAGTGCATTCAAATGAAATTAGCCGTTTATATAAAAGATCAGGTTTTGGATGATAGTTCAGCGTTTTTAGATCTCTTACCAGACACTTTGTTTCATTACTGGGCTTTGTAAATAATGCATCATCTTTCAGTAGCAGTATCTCATTCAGCCTCTGACAGGTGCTGAATTAATCATAATTCTGCCTCAAGCTAATAAGAGACAATACCATTTGACCCCCTATTTCTGTCCAGAATCTTTTTTAATTTAGGTACCACCCAAGGTACCACCCAAAATGCCACTGTAACAAATCACATTTTGTAGAAAGAAAATAATTGATGTGTTTTGGGTGTAGGATCAGTTACAATTCTGGCCAACACATTAACCTGGTAATTAGTCAAAACACGGAAACCAAAATGAAAGTTTTCATAAAGTTTTGTGTTAATTCAGTTTAGATAATTGGGTAATTTAACTATTTATGCTGTTCAGGGTGTCGTGTAGTCAGGAAATACATTAATTCATTTGATAAGTGAATTCAAGGGATAAGTTAATTTTGTCAGCAGCTAGCGGCCTCTTAATATTTAAGCTGAACAAATTTGACATATTTCTACTCTAGCAACATTTTTGGTCATTGTGAAGTGTCTCCACACTGCTGACATGCTTACCTGTTGTAGCCTATTCACATTTGTGTGCATGAAATAGATGCTGTAGAGCTGCGCGATTCTTGATAAATTGAGAATCACATTTTTTTTTCGGTTTAAAATAGAGATCATGATTCTCCCACAATTCTGAACAGACAACTAAATGAAATAAAAAATGTCTCACAACATGTTAATAGTTGCAGTCTATTTTAAAATATTTAATTAATTTGAATGAATTAAAACAAAATTGGAATGAATGATTCAATGACTTACTGATAAAGACTTTACTTGTTTCATTACTGGATGAATCAGCATTTTAAATCAGTCGATTTGCGTGGAATACGTAGATTTGTCGCGCTGTTAATGTTCCCCAATGATGGCGGCTCCTGGGCATGCTGAAAATCACGCACGCTCTCTAAAACTGAAATGGCATATGTCATGTGACATTTATAAACCGTTCATGTCAGATTTGTTGCTGATTTTGATTTGAAATATGTTACTCAGTTATGAGCTCGGCAAGCAGTTTTTGAGATTTTCAGATTTCCCCATTCAAATAGTTCAGACTTGGTCTTGGATGCCCGAAATATTGTCACTATTTATTATATATTGCTACTATATTGTATCACTATTGTTAATTATTTACATGTGTTGGCCGATAACAATAAATGGTGAATTTAAAAATTCGATTTGTCTCAATCATCATTTTAAATGTGGCAAATGGAAGAGCGCATCTTATCTAAACGCCAACTAAAAATGTGTTGGGTGAATGAATTTCATTGTTTTGTAGCAGGAACCACATTTACAGTGGTCTTTTTGTCTCTGGTTAACCTGTGGAATGAATCCATGTGGTTACACACACACACGCATGCACTTGTTGTCACAGTGTTGGTGTGATTAGTTGGCAGGGCTACACCAGGTCTACCCTCACACCCCATATATTGCGTTGTCCGGACAACCTCCCTCGGCATTTCCTGTGCAGAGCTTAAATTTAATTACAGCTGGGTATTTTCTCTTTCTCCTATACAATGCAACTGTCAATGCCTCAGTGCTCCCTCCTCAAGAGGACCTGAGCCGGGTGTTTATCTCTGCAGGTGAAAGGAGCATACTGCCTCCTCTTCCATTGGGGCTCTGCTTTTTGGAAGAGTTTGTGTTTATGTGTGAGAGATGATTTGTGTGTGTTTGGTGGGCAGATGCTTGATACTTCAACTGTGGGCTAAATAGATACATTATGCAAATTTATCTCTGATGTAGTTTACCATCCATATACTGACAGAAGGCCTTCATGATACTTGTATCAATGAACCAGTGCCAAATTAAACAGTTGAAGGCTATCTGGTCTTGTGTGAGTATATGCCTTCTAAAAAGAATTTCAGTCAGGTTCAAGTGACCAATTTCATTGGTTTGGAAGCAGAAACCGATAACCGTTTTCGCTTTTTATCTCAGAAACCATGGCTGGTTAACTAGCTGATTATTTTAAAACTACAGCGTTTGGCTACAATAATCTACTCAAGTACGCAGACATAAATGGCAATGCATTGTAAGAATGCAGTCCAATAGGCATACTAGAGAAAGACTGATATTTAATATATATAACTATATTCATGTACTTGTATATCTTATGTTTCATGTTTAAACAGCATTATTCTAGTGACAAAGTCGATCTAATCTTTAAATGCTCACACTCAAATAGTTCTCAGGCATTCCATTTAGCAGGCTCAGCACCTTTTATGGTTAATACTTACAACTTTACTGACAGGTGGAGGGCTGCCCAGGTGAGAAAATATTTAGGCTTGTTACTGTTCAGGCCTTATTTTAAGGTGCAGAATCACTCAACAAAAACAAGTTTGTCTACATGGTTGTGTTCGCACAAAACCTCACCTAATAATGAACCTTACTTAGCCCTAAAGGGCACATACTGTTACCTTAAAATTCACCTTCTTGTTCCCGTCTGTCCGTCCATCCATTCATCCGTTTTTTGTAACCTTATTTTAATCAAAAGTCATTATTGGTTCTTTTGGTGAAAACGACAGACAGGTGTCAGGTGACACATGCACAGGACCAATTACTTAATTTGCGTAAATCCGTCCAGACAAACTAGTGTTCATGTTCCTCCATTTTTGACTGCAATTCCCACATTGCAAAATCCAATCAACAACCAATGCATAGAACAAAGTCCTCACCCTAATTTTTTTCTTTGTTGATTGCCTAATCTGTTAGACTAGATAAGGTACAGAATGCGTACACTCTAAGGGGCTGTTTACACCTGGCCACTTCATGCGTTTTCTCAGATCGGATAGCTATCCGATCGTGAAAAGACCAGGTGTAAATGCCCTCCGAAACGCATTCGAGACGGATTTGAATCCGATCGCTCAAACCACTTCAGGAGGTGGTCTGGGCCGCATTCCAGACGAAACTGGACAAGTGTAAATGCATCTGGTTGTTGAAACCACATATGTAAATTGTACTCCTCCCAAATATGCTAAAAAAATAAACGTGTAGAGCATGTTATAGCTATATGTAATGTTATAGCCAGATATGACGACGCTATGGAACACGCATCACCGCAGATGAGAAGCTGAGCATCTATTCATTAAGCCAACGTGCAAACTATCGCAAATCAAAGTGAAAGTAAGTCGTAGACGCTTAACACACAATCATCATCGACATCGTTAAAAGTAAATACTTAAAAAACGAAATGATCTTACCAGGGCTGTTGCCGCTCTCTCTTATGCGGTCTTTGATTTTGACATTTTAGCTGATGATCAATAAAATGAAACTCAGATCTGTTGCTTTCGGTGACGTGCACTCCATTAAATCTGCATATAGCGCGGGAATTGAAGATCGGATTTAAATCCGTTTCGCAAAAACACATTTATGTGACCAGGTGTAAATGGAATCGTTTTGATAAATCAGATAGCTATCCGATCTGAGAAAACACATTTATGTGACCAGGTGTAAATGGAATCGTTTTGATAAATCAGATAGCTATCCGATCTGAGAAAACGCATGAAGTGGCCAGGTGTAAACAGCCCCTAAAGGTTTTTCATTAATGACCATTTAAAAAAAAAAAAAGCTTAATTTTACAAGGTCACATGCTGAACAAACAAACACAGAGCCCTGCAATTTGCCATGCTGTTAGTTCTGCAACACATTCAGGTGTTGTAAATGCAGACCTGCCCATAAGAAGTAGTGCATTCTGATTACTAAACTTCTCTGCCACGTCCCCATGCACAGAAGCTTCCCAATTCTAACCAGGGGGATGCAACAAAAATACTAGGTTTGTAAGGCAAGAGTTTGTTTAAATATTTTCTCTGGTTGTCAAGTGTGCCATCGCGGCTTGAATGTGTGTGCTTTGAAATGGTAATTCATCTGTAGGAGTGAAGGAAAAAACACATTACTGCTCTCGGGTATCAGCAGTCACCGTTGAGAATGGGATTGGGGTTGGTTGGGAAGCTTGGTTTTGGTAAATGTCACCTCTTTTAAACACATTTATGACTGACTATTTGTGCTTCTAATCAGCACAAAAACTAGTAAGGATCAGTCCCGGCAAGCCTCTCTTTCAGAACTGAATCTGGGAATGTGTCAAATCTACCCTGCTCTTTAACTGGATGAGATCAAGTAGGCAAAGTTTTCTAAAAGCCAGAGGGACATGAAAATCCCAGACATCTGTGAAAGAAGCTCTGCTTGGATGTACCCAGAATGATTCCACTCGAGAAAGAATGAAGGAGGAGGAGAACAACGCTTCAATGAGACCCCAACTTGGTCTCCATTCACACAGACACCCTCTGGCTATCCAAATGGCTTCTGATTGATTTGTCTTGTAGACTGCAGTTGTTGCATTAGTGTGCACGTGTTGCCTTGGTGTTGATCACATGGTGTGCTGCAGAACTCCCGAAGGACCCCTACTGTTTATCTTTCCTCAGCGATGGAGCTGCAGTGTGTGTGTTCAGCAAAACACAACACCATCCTTTCTGCTTTTTGCTTAATTGATGGAACAAACCTCTCCCGGCAGCTGGAGACGGAATTATCTCAGTAAGTTGTTTGCCCAGGTGAAGGTGTCTCAGAGCAATCATCTCATTCCCACAAAGCTGTTGTCTAAAACACCAAAGCAGGATACCATTAAGCAAGTATATACATATTTGACTTTTGCAATCGAGATTGAGAGCAAAATAGATATATGCAATTACAGAGCTCCACTGCAATTATTGCCAGTGTGAAGGAGAGATACTGTCAATGTTTGGGGCTTTCTGCCGTCCTGCTGAGTGAAGATCCCCATGGTGTAGCTGTACGGAGTGACATGTCACGGCTTGCTTTCAGCCCACCATTTGCACCATGAGTGAAAGTAAAGCAATGTCTGCTTAATTAGAGTTGCGACTGACACCTCCGGAGTTGATCGCCTATATTCTCAGGTAGAACAAGGACTTCTTTTTACAATTTGTTCCCAACATTCCTGACCAAACAGTCTGTCCCTCAGTTTCTGTTTTCTGTTTAAAGGGTAACTCTCGCCAAAATTGAACCTAGGCTCTTTTTGTTAATCTACCGAGGCAAACTTCGTGTAAAAGCATAATTAGAATGGAAACGCCACTTTTAAGATTGACCGTATTTTTGTTTTAGGTCAAAATGCCTTTTGAATGGAAGTACATGTGGCACTACTGTGATAGCATCAAAATCGCTATTTTTAAAACATTAAGAAGGCTCGACACAACATAAAACTGTGCTCGAAGTATCACCAGGGGCTCTACACATGAACTTGAGCATTGACTACATTGTTTGTTTACACAAAGTTTACTAAAGAGAAAGGTTTTGTTCGACTTACTTTATTTAGTGTTTCCGGTGGCTGGAATTTTGTCAGTCAAAAGTAGTCGATCTCCGAATACAACGCAATGAACTGACTCCATATGAGGAAATGTCATGAACTTGTAATTTCAATGAAAAGCATGATAACTTAGATAACAAATTATCCGTGTATTTATATGGAAACAAGCTTTAGGAGGTTTCCATCTTTACTCTCCTCATGTTACGTTGTATTCGGAGATCGACAAAACCTTTTTTTTTTATAAACTTTGTGTACACAAACAATGTAGTCAATGCTCAAGTTCGCGTGTAGAGTCCCTGGTGATACTTCAAGCACAGTTTCATGTAGTGTCGAGCCTCCTTAGTGTTTTAAAAATAGCGATTTTGATGCTATCATAGTAGAGCCCCAAGCACTCCCATTCAAAAGGCATTTTGACCTAAAATGAAAATACGGTCAATCTTAAAAGTTTCCATTCTAATTATGCTTTTACACGAAAGTTTGACTCGGGTAGATTAACAAAAAGAGCCTAGGTTCAATTTTGTCGAGAGTTACCCTTTAAGCAAAGATTTCCTTTAAAGTCCCCGTGAACCGGAAGTTGCAAACGACTTTTCTCCAGTGTTGTGACGTATTTCCAAGTGAAACGGAATATTGAATAGAGAGCAAGGGTTTTACCTTAGCGCTCCTCCTCTCCATCTCTCGCTCATAGCAGACTAACGGTTTGAGAGGAGTGGTTAAGCGTTTTCAACCCAAGCCGTCAAACTGACGTCACAGAAAAGGACGCCATTTCAGACCGGAAGTAACTTTTCAGATTTTGATTAAAGATTAACACGGCAAACAATTATTTTCTGTGTATTAACTTGCACGGATTAATTGTTCACCACAAGACTAGTAATATGCACTAACAAAGTAAATAGGGTCAATTTTGATTGCATGTCGACTTTAATGTTAGATCCGTAGCCTAACGGTTGACACACGTGCCCCAACAAGTTGAGCCTTGATGCACAGGTTGGCGATGTGAGTTTGAAGCCTATCGTTTTCTGTTCCAAAATCATTTTCTGTCTTCTCTCTATTGTACCATCAATAAAATACTTGGGATGATATATTGCTGCTAGGGCTGTAATTGTAAAGTAAAACTAAAAGTAGTTTTCTGTAATTCAAATAAAGCTGAAATAAAATAAATGATGAAATGGATGAAAAACGTTATGAGTTATTTAAAATAAAATAAAGCTATATAGAATGACAAGCACATAAAATTAAAACTTCAACTAAAAATGTAAATGGAAAATATAAAAATAAAAGCTAATACAAAATATTAATAAATTCTAAAATATTACATAATAAATACTAAAATAGCACTGAATGTACCATATTGGTTTTCAGCAGAGAATTTTTATCCGTATTTATAGGCAGGGCTTGACATTAACACCTGCCAAATGCGGATGGATTTCAGCACTTTGGCGAGTTGAATTGTATGTATAATATATCCATTTTTCAATTGGAGTCTTTTAAAAAGGCAACTGAAATGATAAACTAAGTGCAAATGTAGTGTTGTCGAAAATATTTTTTTCGATACCAATATCTGAAACGCTTCCAATACTCATTTTCCGCCGAATAGATGCACAATACCAGCTGCGCTTTCTCACTCTCTCATCTCTCCGATAGTGGGCACAAACCCGCCTCCCCTCACTCACTCGTTTCATTTGCTCCGGATGAATATTGTTGGTGTTACATGGCTTGAATTCTGGTGTGGGATTGTGCGTATTGCGCATCACTTTACTCATTCATACAAATTTTCTCGCCCCAAAGTGCGCACACATAAAGCCGCCTCTCAGTACTAAATTGAGTTCTTTCACACTGCTAATTGTGCTTAAACAGTCAAATACACACAAAATAATGTAAAATGGCGGACTTGGTGAGTATTCATGTAAACACAGTCAGTTATGTTGAACATAAACAATTGAGATGTGTAATAGTGTGTAATATTATAATGGATCCGTGCGTCAGGTCTTAAAGTGACAGCAACGTAATACACCTGCTGCCAAATTATGAGATACTTTAAAAAATATCTATATGGCACTTTTTTCCCCATGGTATCGGTGTCAAAATTATGGCCAGTTTAAATGCTGAGTGGCTAGTAACTTTCGAAAACCACTAGCAACAGTTACTGGTGAGCAAAAAGGTAATGTCAAGCCCTGTTTATAGGATGTTAAATATTTAATTCTTCATGCTCATTTCCTCTATTTTTATATTTAGATTACCTTTGCCATCATTTAATGATCACTTATTTAATAACACTGTCAAATCTTAAATTGAATATGTATTTTTCATACTGTGCATTATAATGTTGTGATGCCTAAATTCACTTGTAGCATTTAAAATGATTGGTTTTAGTTTTTTCAGTGTTTTATTTTTCATTTATTTGGATAAAACAGGCTCAGTAAGGAGATTGTAATTGGTAATCACCCAGAGTGAACGAACGCAGTCATCCTAGAGCCCTGCTACATCAATTATTTTGTTAGTGTCATTGCTTGGACTGGAGTGAATCGTGGCTCTGTGCAGTTTAGGTGATTGTAGTTTGACAATATAAAAAAAAGAAAGAAATGTTTGTCCATAGAGAAAGATTATCACCGATCTGCCATCAAGAGCATCCCGAGCTAATACATAATTCATACTGGTGGTTATGAGTGTTTATTTTGTCGTAAATCACAACTGTTTCTGTAACATTCTCTCACAGAGGCTTTACACCTGAATGTGACCATGAGAAAAAAGTAATTTGGTAAATTTTGTGTTTAAAGGACCACTACAGCCATGCCATCCAAAAGATGTCTTCAGCCATTTTGTCACATCTCACACTTTTTTCAATCATTGCCTGTGAGCCTAATTAGTTGACTAGTTATTCAGGGGAGTAGTTAATTTTGAAAATATGTAGATTTACACATCCCCAATATATGACATTCAGCGTAATCTTATTGTCTGTTGTGTTACACATTCTCGTTCTCATTCTTCGGCAGCTGAATACAGTAGGACTGCTTGAGTCTATTTATTTTCCCATGGCTATGTGGAATGCCGTGTGTCCCAGTCCAGGGATTCACAGAAGGTCTGGAGGCCCTGCTAAAGTCGACAGGGGTACAGAACCGCATTGAAAGACCCAGAACTGTATGAACTCTATGGAGTTAACAGAAGGTTTATTTATCACACTTTTTCTTTTGGAAATTGTGAGTGCTGTGTGGCACAGTCAGATTTCATCAGTCCTTTAAAGCTGATTGTAACCGAAAGAAACTTAATTATGCAGTGTCATAATATGTTGTCCCAACTGTCGGCTCAGAAAGCGTGGGCGCTGGCATCGTTTCAAGGGCATAATGGTGCCAACTGTTTGAATGCACCAGTATGGCGTACAGTAAGGCTGTGTTTTGTGCTACTCATCAGATTTGAAAGATGTATAGGATGTTTGTAGCTTAATGATTAAGAAGCAGGCATGGCTGCAAGTTGAATTCCTGTTTATTTATTTTTAGTCCATTATCGAACATTTAATAATGATCACAAATGCATGACAGTGCCTGTGTTGAATAGGCATACATGTAAAATACAGTAGGACAGTGTTAAGTTCTATGCAGTTGGTCTTATTATTTACTGTATGAATAAATGCCCTACCATTCAGTTTGGGGTCAGTAAGATTTTTGTTTTATTATTTGGAAAAATTTATACTTTTATTCTGGTGGATTAAATTGATCAGAAGTGACAGTAAAGACTTTTAAAATGTTACAAAATATTTCTGTTTCAGATAAATGCTGTTCTATTGAACTATATTCATCAAAGTATCCTGAAAAAGAAATGATCACTGTTCCACCATAAAATATTAATTGTATTGTTTATATTATTCCACAATCAAAGGAAAACAATGTTTTCAACATGATTTCTGAAGGATCATGTGACTGGAGTAATGATGTTTAAAATTCAGCTTTGACATCACAGGAATACATAACATTTTGAAATGTATTAAAATAGAAACCAGTTATTTTAAATTGTAACAATATTGTTACTGCTTTTACTGTATTTTTGATCAAATAAATTGGTAAACATAAGAGACTGCCAAACTATCAAGACTTTGGCATTTGTAGAATGAAAATTTAAAATTATGGATTATGGTTGACTAAATTCCTGTTTATTCAATGACACAAGATTTATAAATGTTTTGTTAATACGGTTTAATTAATGCATAATTAGTGACTGCATTCCCGTATATTCAGTGTCACAATACAACACATTTCTGAAATGTGATTAATACAATTATTTGATTACATAATTAAAATGATGTTCATAAAGCAGTTCATACTTTTGCTACAAAGCCAAAAAGCCTTGAATTTTGGTGGGACGTCTAGATGGGATGCTTTTCTGTAAGGTTTTCCTTTACAATTCAGCTGTGATGTGGAGATCGTGATTTGTTTTCCTTGATTTGTTTGCTCAAGCTCAAAGCCTTTCTCAAGGTCAGTTCACTGCTTTCTCTGAAGATTAGAAAAATAAGTGCATTGAATGGACCTAATGCAATAGATTGAAAGGATAAATTTAGACCAAGGGTGTTTTGAGTATTGAAATTTCAGGTAACACAATACATGTTGTTGTGGCTCTCTGCGAAATGATCATGTTGCTATGGTTTCCATGTTTCACCAGGGACAGTCTACCACTAAAACTGATTAAACGATCTACATCCTGCACTGCGGTGAACCCATTGACTACAGCTACTTTAGTTTAATCAATCCAGTCAGAGACCTAAACTACACAGTAAACCAAGCTCATAGAAGAAAAGGTTCTACATAGAACCTTAAAGGGTTCTGTCAGGCGCTTCATATATATATATAAACCTTTAGGCCCCATCATGTGGCCGTACCCACCATTGAGGTCCCTGAGGTCAGTATTTTTTCCGCAGTGTAAATAATAAAAGTTGTGAAATAATTGCATAATATTAACTCTACTTTGGTGCCGCATGAATATTGCACAACGCCAGGATAACCGACCTTCTCATCTGAGCTCCCTCAGCTGTCTAACACTGCTCGTCAATGTAAAAATGTTCGAGATGACCAATCAAATTAAAGTAGGTGGGCTTTATGTTCAGTAAACGGCGAAATAAGATGTAGCTAAACAAAACGTTTAATATTGGCAGCTGCCTACGAAAGAAATGTCCCACATAAACTGTTGTCTCATCATGCCATTTTTAATTGAAATTATAGCTATGATTTACGTGAAACATTTAATTTAATTCGTAACGGTCAATGTGAATTAAGGAAACCATTTTCATCATATTAGGCATAGGATTAATAATGAATGTGTACTGTGAATTACTTTAAAGGGGTCCTACTATGCCCTTTTATGACGCGTTGATTTTGTCTTGCCCCCCCGTAAAAAAATTTTGTACATCAAGTTAAATTGATCAATCTGGTGCACTTTGAGAGCTGCTGTACCGTACATCCGCCTTGGCCGTACAGCAGAAGGGGTCCTACTATGCCCTTTTATGACGCGTTGATTTTGTCTTGCCCCCCCGTAAAAAAATTTTGTACATCAAGTTAAATTGATCAATCTGGTGCACTTTGAGAGTTCAAAATTAAGAGCTCCAACCCATATTCAATGCCTTATCATGCTTTCGATTTTAGTTTGTTTGACAGCAGTTGTGCAAAACACGAAATTACAGACAATCTTATGTTATTACGAGTTTAAATATATTTTAGCGCCGCCACAGTCTACTTAATGAATGGAAAGCACTGAAATCTATTTGTGCCGGTCAATGTTGATATTGTGGCGGGCGGACACAAATAAATCAATGTATGGGAAACACTGTCTCCCTTTGGAGTGGACTTTGAGCTTTGTAACCTTGCAGATCTTTTTTTGTTCAACAGCAACATTACACACTAACTAAAGCTGAAAAAGTGAAAAAGCATAGTAGGACCCTGTTAATAAACTTATTTACCTAGCTTTCCTGGTAGCCTAGCCTTCTGTAAATTAACTTAATTGTCTAAGAAAATGATTTATAAAATAAATATCAGTTGACCCTGTTTACTTTCTTCACTGACACTGACAAACACGTATCAATCAAAGCTCAGCTTTGGGAAGGAAAGAGATACAGTGCAAGATAAGGAGACTGAGAGAAAAAGAAAGGGAGAAGGTGGAGATGAGAGGGGAAGAACAGATATTGGCATAATTTGTGCTACTGCCTACTGACAGGGTTTTAAAGCTATGTTATCCATTTTATTTGGCCTTCAGTTCAAACATCTTAAAAAGCACATAAGGAAATAAACATTTTCTTAAGGAAGCAAATCCGAAAACCCCTAGCAAGATCAATTTTGGGACCTTGGTAAACCCTGCGTACAGCCTTGGTAAAACTGTCAAAATAAGAAATAAGTAATGCATTTATAAACTAGCCAACATCAATATTCAGCTAGTTGGACAAACTTCAACTGTAGTCCAATGTGAGCAATCTTGATTTTGAACCTGGCTGTGTGTAAATTGGGAAAAGTTACTAATGTTAGCTCTTTGCTTTCAAAGTTTAAAATTAATTTTAAAAAAAGCTAAATATAGCTAATATTGCAGTATGGTTCCAGCTACTGTATATCCCTAATATTTTTAGAAACACTTGCAGAGTGATGGAGAATGATCTGAGTGTAAGCAGACACCAGCGCTCAATATTCTGTCCATGTTCGTAGGCAGTTTAGTGTGTTGGAGGGCTGTCTGTCAGCAGAGCGTGTAGATGTCATTATGCTGCTATGCTCGTCATTGTTTACTGCCGAGAGGAGGAAGGAGAGTGCTCTTTCTACAGTATTACATTGTTCCCGTGCCGAGCACTTAGTCATTCATGACTGCAGCTGCTCGCTGAGACCAGAGGCGCTTGTTCAAAATAAACAAATTCAATCCAACTCTTTCTAGACACCAGCACAGATTGCAGTCAGATTTTCTGACCTGTGCGTAGCGGCACGACTGACGCGTGTCGGCGCAAAGTGCTTGTACGCTAATGAATCCAGGTGTTAAAACTGATTTAAAGCTTGATTTGTGTAATGTTGAACCTTTCAGAAGTTTGCAGGGAGAACTCTGACTCTGGGCCTCTCGTTAGTACATTTTTGCAACACTCTGAATGCATTTCTGATGCAGTTAATGACTGGTTTCAGAGGAAGAGGTGTTAAAGGGTCCACACGTAATTCAATTCTTTAGTGTTAGCAGTGAAAATGGCTCTCGACAGAAGGATGTTCTGGTAGTCATGTAAATGAAGGAGCTGTCTTTGTGTTTGGTGTCATTGAGCCCTTGCGTTTTTTTGGATTATTACATTTTTTGGTTGATTTTATTTTGCCTTCAACTACCAATAATGGGATGGATGGATATTAGATAGATAGATAGATATTAGAAAGATAGATAGATAGATAGATAGATAGATAGATAGATAGATAGATAGATAGATAGATAGATAGATAGATAGATAGATAGATAGATAGATAGATAGATAGAT
>FLSR01000422.1:35414-103809 GCA_900092035.1 Leuciscus waleckii
TAGATAGATAGATAGATAGATAGATAGATAGATAGATAGATAGATAGATAGATAGATAGATAGATAGATTAAATATGAAATTAAAATAACTAAAATAAACTCAAGGAATGTCAGATTTAAAACAATTACATTGTAACATTTTCAGAAAAAAAAAGAAATATAAAATTATATAAAATACTTTAATTAAATATAAAATTCTATACAAATATTTTTCTTAATATCTTTATTTAATTATTCTTTTTAAGATCACGCATATTTGCATAATGCTATATTGTATCTTAAGCTTCTCTTGAACTTGTGTTTCCCTGGCAGTAGACAGTAAACAAGTCAACCGTCTGATTAAGTCTGTGTTTAAAGCTGCTTTCAATTCAACCGCATTAGTCCCTATGGGGAGCTAGTTTGTTTATTTATTTATTTATTTATTGTTTACTACACTCCTGTGACTGTTTTCTTTTTTTCTTTTGCAGAGGAAATCAAGGCGGAATCTGAGAAATTAAGGTAAGTCGATATCTTATGCCACACTCCAGCTGTTGAGATATTGAACGTGTTTCAAATCTTCCTTCATTGTTGTCAGGTTCAATGCTTGTAATGCAGCGTTGACATTTTCCAGAGAGTAACCACACGCGGCACCTTTGTGTTTGCTGCTGCCCTGCCCTCATTGTGATTTGTGAGTGTGTGCTCAGTGCCAGTGAAAAACAACCTCGCAGCCTGTGTTGTTGCAGTGTGCTTGGAGACCTTGCTGTGTGACTGGGAAACAGGAATGAGACGTACTGTGCTCAGGGCTCTCTGCAGGAACAGGGTAGCCCATTCCGAGGTCGTACTTCACCTCCCTCAGCCCTTGATCTCAGACAGATCTTAGGACGGACAGCATGCATTTACCTTGCATTTCACTTCCATGTCCTTGTCTTTTGGCATGTCTCCCCTTTGTTGCTTACGGATTTCTGTTTTGAAGCAAGGGGCACTCCTTCCACACAGTGCTTCTATTTTTAATAATAATTTAAATACCATTTATCACAGCAAAACTCTTTTGTGAATATGAATCACTTTGTCTTAGAAACTTAAACTTAGTGTGTCAGATGTTGGTTCAATAACCGATCTGATGGATTCATCGAGTTATTTGTACCGATTCGTACTGATTCAAAGTGTTTTTGCATAATTCATAAAAAAACAGGCCATTAAAAGTGTAATAATATTAATATTTGAGTTAATATTGAAATAATAATATGTTATACACAAAATATAATATTTATATAATATTTTGAAATATTATAATTCATAATTGTTTTCAGCTGCCATTACTTCTGAATTGGAAACTTCAGGAATCGGTTAAAATTAAAACTGTTTTTCGCTTATTGATTCCGTGAGCGTGTTTTAATGTGATTAAAAAAACCTTTTCAATCGCAAGATGTGAAAGAGAACCCAATTCTTTAATAATGTTTGACATTTTTATTAGGGCTGTCACTTTACGTTTGAAACTCGATTGCACAATCGATCGGACCAACCAACGCAAGTTTCGAAAACGAAAATAGGGAATCGATTTTAACGATCTTCTCGGAGCGCGTCCAGCTCGTCACGATACGCTCGCCGTGAACGCGCGTCACACAGCAACTGTAGGCTCTGACAAACACACATAACAGCAAATTATAGGGGAGACCGGGGATGTGCAACATGTAATTTTTCTCCAATCAGAAACAAGCTAGAGTGATGACACTCATACTGCACATGCACAGTTAGACCCTCCCCCCACCAAGAAGACAGTAGACATATTCAACCTCTGCTGCTGCATTTATTGAACAAAACTTGTTTTGGAGGTATGAAAGTACATTTTTCATGAGATATATTTTTTGTCATACTGTCCTGACATTTTGTATGAATTAATCAAAACTTACTTAGTTTGAATTATTGTTTTGTTGACTTCTAAGTGACATGGTTAGCATGTGTCAAAGTCAGTGTGCCTAGCAGGCACATGATGTTCTGTCATGGCTGATAGGGTTGGGGACGGTTGCAACAAGTTATAAACTGCATGTTTAATAAAGGTTTGTTGCATTGCAAATTGTTCAATTCTTCCTGTCTGACACTGAAATATGGAGAGATTGAATAGCATCTGTAACTCCTGCACACTGAATCTATGTAGGCTTATGTTCTACACATAAACAAAAAAACCTCAATAACTGTTATTTGATAAATATGACTAAATAAATAAATGATAGGCTACAATAATATTATTGAAATAAATAATACTATAATATTATAGTAGGCCTAAAACAGTTAATATTTTCAGAATGATATGCTCATTGAGACAAAAAGCTCAAATTAATTAGAGAAATTTAAGGTATTTTTAACGTGTTGCAACCGTCCCTGGGTCGGGGTCAGTTGCAACATCTGACTTCTTCCATTCAAATAAATACTGTGAACGATATGTCATATATAATCATCTTTAAATGGTATGGGTAATTAGCAGACAGATGCAAGTTTAATATATACAAATTTGGTTGGTCTAGTCCAAATAGTCTCTGAGTAAATGAGAGAAATGCAAAAAGTGTTGCAACTGTCCCCGGTCTCCCCCTACTTCTGCATAATGCGTTTCTTTTTACTACAAAAAATGTGAATTCTGCCAGTATTCAGACAGTCCCATGCATATACAGAGGTATACGGGCTACAATCGTAAACACAGCCATGTTGACCTGCTGTAATGTTTTTCATTGATGTTATGGCAGTCCACTCTGCTTATTGTTTTTTGAGAATGTTGCACTCCTGTTTGTCATTGTGCACGAAACTTGACGCCAATAAATCATCAGAAATATTGCTGACTTGTGCGTGTCTCAAGCGCCCTCTTTACCTTCGTCCTAATGCCTTTTAGTTGTCCGTGGATTTGCCTATATTTGGCGTTTAAAATGGAAACGTCTTTAGACATGGAAAATCGATTTTACAATCAATTCAATGAACACTTATATGTCAAAAATCGAACAGGATTTTTTCACGTAAGTGACAGCCCTAATTTTTATTAGTTAGTCAAGTTGTGTGATATTTTTGTTAAAACCATAGCAAAATGTTAGTGTTCTTTAGGCTGCTTTTTTTCATGGAAATCAGCTGCAACGAAACGTTTTGCCAAAAGACACATTATAAATATGTTTGATTTAAATGTTTTTTTACCTTACTGGAATTGAAATGGGAATTGATAAGCAGAATCGGAATCAGAGTTGCTAAAATTCAAATGATACCCAACCCTTGTCTTAATGTTGCCTTCAGAAATCAATATTAGGCTGAATTAGTGCTCACTGCTCAAGAAACATTTATTTATTTTTGTTGAGTACAATGTTAGCACACATTTGTCGATTTTGTACAATACGATGTTATTCAGCAGGTTTTATTTTTTTGGACATTTAAGATTTAGACAATTTCAAATTCTTGCTTTTGGTGATATTTATTGGGAACATTACTGTTCAATGCAGGTTAAGCTCTATCGACTGCATCTGTGGCATAATGTCGATTAACACAGAAAATACATTTATCTGGGCCCCTGAAATTCAAGGCTTTGAAAGTTAAGGAACAAACATTTAAAGGATAGTTCACCCGAAAATGAAAATTGTGTCATTAATTATTCACCCTCATGTCGTTCCAAACCCATAAGACTTTTCGTTCATCTTCGGAACACAAATGAAGATGTTTTTGGTGAAAACCGTTGACAGCTGTGCAACTACCACTGACGCTTCAAAAAGTTCATAAAAAGGGTCGTAAAACGAATCGATATGAATTGGGCGGTTTAGTCCAAATTTTCTGGAGAGACTCGACCACTTTATATAATGAACAGATTTTATTTAGGCTTTTATTCACATATAAACATTAATTAGCGAACATAAACAGAAGCTCAGCCGAACTTGCTTGACGTGCGAGAACAAATTTCTTGCGGAAGCTCAAACGTGATGCGTAACATACGAGAATCTCATTGGTTCTCGCACATCAAGCAAACATGCTTGAGCTTCCGTTTACCACAACTGATGTGTAAGTTGATGAATGTTTATATGTGAATAAAAGCCTAAATTAAATCTGTTCATCATAAAGTGGTCGAGTCTCTTCAGAAAAAAATTACTAAACCGCTCAAGTCATATGAATTAGTTTTACAATCTCTTTATGAACTTTTGAAAGTTGCTATAACTGAGTAATTCATTTTTGGGTGAACAAACCCTTTAAATACACACTGGCTTTTACATATTAACATTTAAGCTATATACAATAATAATACAATACAATCACCATGCATCATTAAACAGTAAAAAGTATGAGCTGGAAAATTCAGATTTTTCTCTTACCTCATAGTCTTCCTTTGTTAAATGCATTACTGAAGCACATAAAAAAAAAAAAAAAATTCTGGGGAAATCAGTATGCCACAAATGCTCTCATAAGATCTTAACTTGTTATCTTTTAAAAGAGCACTAGATGATTCTCTCTTCCCCAGATGTCTCGCCATTGCAAGATGCTTTCGGGCTATTTGTGCTCAGCCTGATTACCAACTTGGTTTAACTCTATAGCAATAAGAATCCTCTAGAGGGTTTGTTTCGGCGAGGGCAGAGAGAGAAACAGGCTAAATGAGAGATGTGTGAGGTAATCTCTGGACCCGGTGGATCTCTAGTCTTTTCCCTTGTAGCCTGGCTACAGCTCAATTTATGTCAATTATAAATATGAGCTGGCTAATCCCTCCACAGACAGATTAATGAGATTGAATGAAGGAAGGGAAGAGAGGAGAGGAGGGGAATAGAGCCGAGCCGATGGGAAGAGGTTTATTATACTGTAGCAGCCTCCCGCTGACTCAGCCTGAGATGGGCCAGCTAACTACGACCTCATAGCCACAGCAACACAGCACGGATAATGGGAATGTGTGTACTTTTGAGTTAGGTCTTAAAAATAAAGGTTCTTTATTGGCATCATTGAAGTTCCATGAAGAACTGGATTGGCGGATTGGCGTTCCATGAAGAACCTTTAAAGGGATAGTTGACCCAAAAATGAAAGTTCTGTCATCATTTACTCACCCTCAAGTTGTTTCGTGCTGAACACGAAATAAAATATTTTGAAGAATGTCAGATGTGAAGAACCAAACTGTTGTAGGGTATTGGAAAAAAATGCTAGGAAGTCAATGGTGCCCCACAACTGTTTAGTTACAAACATTCTTCAAAATATCTTCTTTTGTGTTCAGCAGGCTTGGTTACAAACATTCTCCCAAATATCTTCCTTTGCAGAACAAAGAAATGTATACCGGTTTGGAACAACTTGAGGGTGAGTAAATGATGAGAGAATTTTCAGTTTTTGGGTGAACTATTCCTTTAACATTCATGGGAGACTTTCCAGTGCACAAAAGTTTCTTTCAATTATTCAAATGTTCAAAGGTTTCAAAATGGTTCTCCCATGTTATCGCTGCAAAACCTCCTTTTGGAACCTTTAATTTTTTTTTTAAGTTGTACAACGCTAGAACTTTTTTCTTTTTCCTATAACATTTAGTTTTTTGAAGTGACCGATTCAGTCCATGATTCAGACTGATGATTCCTGTGTTTGAATCAGAATGGTTCAGCACCAGTCGAGTTTGTATATGACATAGACAGCATTTTTGTACTGTCTGTCCGTTTTGCGTATGAAACAAGCTGCAAATTTGAAATAATTGTGACTAATGAATAAATGGTTCTTAAGAACCAGGGGCCAGATTTACAAAAATCTACATACTGTAAGAAAGGAGATTAATTCTATGTAGTTCGTAAGAATGTTCCTACAACTATTTGTAAAGAATTTTCCTCAAATTTTTTTTTTTTTTTTTTTTTTTTGAGAGTAGAAGTTTTAAAATATTTTCTCAAGAACATATATTTTTTTCTTATAGAATATTTTTTGTTGTTATCTGAATTTATGGCGGTTCTTGCCGAAAACTCACTGATCCCTTGTAGTATTAATATGTATTATATGTAGCTAGTGTTAAAGTTAGGTTTTAGTGCTTAATATTTGTAACAACCCAATAAATGAATTAAACATCTAACTTGTCTGGATTTAAGACAAGTTGGGGGTTTTCCTAATTGTTTATTTACAAGAAATCAAATTCGTCATAAGTTTTGTTTTAAGAACAGCCTAAAAAGAAAAAGACAAGAACATTAAGAAATTTTTCTAAGAGTAAATTTTCTTACATTTATTTTTAAGTTATTATCTTGCAAATCCAGCCCCAGTTCTTTTTAATGAGTCAAAAAGAGCCCTGAACTTGTTTGTGAGTTAGTGGTTTTAATCAGACTCTCTTAGTCAATGAATCATTCAAATACGTTATTGAGTTCACAACTGACTTTCTAAACCACAAATTATTTTTGGGTTATATCCGATCCTGCACTCTTTTCTGTTATTTATACTTTAAGTTTGTGAAACTTAAATTGGTCTATTTCATTCTAAGAGTTATATGACCACTTGTAATTAAAGATACATACTCACAACAGAGTTTTGTTGTAATAAATTACATGTTGGATTCAGCGATAATCAACCATGCAAAACACTCTAATCTCGTATATAGTACACATATAGTACACACAGCACGCAAATGCATCCCTTCCACTCCTTTGCTCTCTGTCACTCTCTCTTTTATCATGTCCTTTTAGTGCTCCATTTTACTCTTCATCACTCGCTGTCTCTCTACTCAACTCCATTCTTTTTATCTCCCCCTTCCTCCTCCCTGTGTCCCACTGCTCTCATCAACTCGTCTTACTGAAGGAAATCGTAATGCTCCGTCCTAGCTAAAACACAGCAGTCCCAGCTTAGCCTGGCGCCTCTCCAGCTCCAATGCTCAAGTTGATACAGCGGCTGGACATAAAGCTAGGTTGCAGTCTATACAGTACCTGCCGTAATACAATGTTATATCTTAAATTATCTTACCTTGAGAGCTTTTGTCAGCTTACATTGATGTGCAATTAATTGCAATATATTCAATTATTTAATCAGCATATCACATAGTTAATTTGGTTAAAATGATTGTCAGCCCCTGTTCAGTTAAACTGATTAACGTCTTTATTTTTGTTTTATAGCCCACCGGCTGGGGACAACAAGTCAAGTTCCAGTACTCTGCCGCCAATCAAATCCAAGACCAACTTCATTGAAGCAGATAAATACTTCCTGCCGTTTGAGTTGGCCTGTCAGTCAAAATGTCCGCGCATCGTCATCACCTCTCTAGACTGTTTACAGGTCAGCGCCTTACAACAAACTCATGACAGGATGCTTCTTATGATGGGGATGTTTCGTCTCATACGCTGTGTTCATGATTTTTCAGAAACTCATAGCATATGGTCACCTGACGGGGAGCGCTCCAGACAACACAACCCCAGGAAAAAAGCTCATCGACAGGATCATAGAGACTATATGTGGCTGTTTCCAAGGGCCACAGACGGATGAAGGCGTCCAGTTGCAAATTATAAAGGTCAAATATTTTTATGGGTGATTGCTCATAAACATGTGGAGCAAATAATGCCATGTTGTTGTTGTTTTTTAATTCAGAAATGTTCAGGGAAACAATGCTAGCTATAGGGAATTTGGGTGATGTTCATACAGAAAAATCTATATTGTACATCTAGAAGGTATATAGGAAGTAGCTTTAGTAAGATCATTATTAAAAATGTATTGTTATTATTATTGTAGAATAATAATTGCTAGATTTTTTAAATAAAAATATTTTATTATAAAATTAACCAGGAGTAGTATGATGAAAATAAAAATACTGCAATCAATGCACTAGAACACTTTCACATTTCACATCTCATCCTAAGGTGAACATTAAAATTATACAGAAAAACTGGAAAGTTTCAGCAGAAAGTAAATGATTGAAATACAAAGGATCAAAACATACAACAACTTGTATTTAGAGCATATAAGCATGTCTTTTGTATTTGAGTATGTGGTAGAGCTGCACGATTCTGGATAAATTGAGAATCACAATGGTTTTGTTCCAAACAGAGATTCAAATTCTCCCACGACTCCTAACAGACAACTAAACAAAACAACATGTATTTTACTAGAGGTTCTGACAACATGTTGAAGTCTATTTAAAATTTGAATGAATGAATAAATGATTCAATGACTCATTCATAAATACTTCACTTGTTTCATTACTGGATTAGAGTTGTCAAAAAGTACCGACTTTGGATGAATCAGTGTTTTTTGAACAAATGTCTTAAATGAATAAAAAAATTTAACAGTCACTTGTCGCTGGCGTACAAATGCTGGTGTACAAATGTAATCACATACAATCGTTATCCGAAGAGCCATGTTACGTTCTACACGTGATTTACTCTATTTTACTCTTCTGTAGACATCAGTGTTTATATCCAATGATATCTTCTGTGATAATATGAACACAGAAATAATGATACAGTGTGGCTGAAAAGACTGTTTGTGAAGCGATTTCATAGCTATACATGACATCTGCTCTCTCTGGCTCAGCGGCGGAACAAAGCGCAGATTTGAATGATCGGGTGTGTTTTGTCAAGGTTTAATAGACACAGGCGAATCGTTGTCGTTCAGAAATGAGATTACGTGAGTGTTTGAATCAAGATCGCGATCTTTTAATGGTTAATCGTGCAGCTCTAGTATGTAGGTACATCTCTCTGATTCTTTGTGTAGAACTGCCCTAACCTGTAGTGCTCATATTTCCATAGCGTCATTTGCCTAAGCTATTGTTTAACAAATCTCATTGTGGAATGTAGAGTGTCAGGACAAGCACGGCTCCTGAAAGCTGCTGAACTCCTTCATACGGCCGCATGTCAAGCCTAATCTGTTTGAACTTTACCGAGATTCCTGCAGCTAAAGTAATAAATAATAACGCTCCCCATATTGGCTGGATACATTCCTAGGATTACACAACTACAGTCGGGCTTACTTTCTCTGCGGTGACATTTGTGTTTGTTTGTTTGTTTGGCCCCCGACAGGCCTTGCTTACAGCCGTGACCTCCCAGCAAATAGAGATCCATGAAGGTACGGTGCTGCAGGCCGTGAGAACGTGCTACAACATCTATCTGGCCAGTAAGAACCTCATCAACCAGACCACGGCCAAAGCCACCCTCACGCAGATGCTGAATGTGATATTCGCCCGCATGGAGAATCAAGCAGTGAGTGCATTTGACACTTCTCCTGTGGTAATACGGGGAAATGACATCCTGATCTAACATCTCTTCTTTCTTTTTGGTTGATGCCTCTCCTCCTCCTCCCCCTCAAAATATAGCTTACAAATCACAAGATCAATTGGTCTTTGGCATCAAGAAAGCGAGATCGTCAGGTAAAGAGTGACAGGACTGCCTTGAAATTTGCTTGATCTGAAGTTTTTTCTGGTTTGTGTACATCAGCTTCATCTGTCACTCTCGCACTCTGTTTCTTTCTCTCCGATCTCTCTCAGACGTCTAGCTCCAGTCTGCTTGCCTTGGCTTCATTGCGTTTTTTTGCCTGCTGTCGTCCCCTCCATGACAAAATGAGTTCCTTTCACCTGTCTTACCATGTTTATGTGTTGTGTAAGAGCTTTCTCTCGTACGTTAGGCCCCGTTTACGCTTGGTTGTAACATCCGTCTCGGATGATTTGTTTAGAAGTGGTCAGTGAAGACAGCTGATAGTAACATATGTCTTTTGTGAACACGTTCTGCTTTTGAGGACAGATCTCTAATTTGTGATGACATATGGTGCTCTTTAGGATTGGGTTGTTTTTCTTGAAATAATGTAGATATTGTTGAGCCTTTTTGACAATATTCAGTATACACTACCATTTAAAAGTTTGGGATCATTAAGATTTGTTCAAATGTTTTTTTAAATAAGTATTTTATGTTCACCAAGGCTGCATTTATTAGATCAAAAATACAGTTAAAATAGTACAATTGTGGAATATTATTAAAATTTCAAATGACTAAAGTTTCTATTGCAAAGCTGTAATTTCATCATCATTACTCCAATCTTCAGAAATCATTCTAATTTACTGATTTGGTGCTCAAGACATTTTTCTTATTATTATCAATGTTGAAAACAGTTCTGCAGCTTAATATGTTCTTTGATGAATTTATTTGAAATAGAATCTTTTGTAAAATTATAAATACTGCCACTTTTTGTCAATTTAATGCATCCTTGCTGAATTGAATTGCTAATTTCTTCTTTTTTTTTTAAATGTACCGACCCCAAATTTTTAAACAGAAGTGTATATCTTGAAAATGTAAGCTCTGAAATGGATTAAAGCGGAACAGAGGAACCATCATTTTAATCAAACGTTTGTTGTAGGCTCTGAATGTTTTATCAGTATAAATGGAAAAAAGAAAGAAAAGAAAAAGCACATCTAATTGAAATTTTACCCTTTTTTACAAAAAAAAAAAAAAAGATTTTACTTATTTTAATTTGAATGCACAATCCATTTTCATAAACCACATAAGCATTTTTATTGTAATACATAAATACTATTTTTCAGTGGAGAATTGTTTGGTATCTTTCAGAAGTGTTTAGGAAACTCGATGGCTAAAAAAAAGCATATTAAAATGGGTGTGTCACATGATTGTTGTGTTCGAGGTGTGATCAGATAAAAACGTTTTAGGCCTTGGTTACAAGCGTATTTAGGTCTGTCTTTTGAGATTAGATCATCCGAGATGGATGTTGAGACCAGGAGCAAACGCGATCTGTCTCTATCTTTGTGGTTTAGATGGCTGCATGTGGATGAGGACAGTGAGGTGCAGTTTAGATGTTTCACGGTCACTGCGCTGATCAAAAGGGTGCCTCTTTGAAAGTGAGGCTTGCGGTTTTGGCACAAGCAAAACACACTGTCACACAGTTTTAGCAGTCCGGACAGAGCGTGACACATTGTGACACAGCCAGACACATCATGCATAACTAATCAGCTATACGATATTGAAGATGCATTTGTTTTGCCAACACAGACTAGACCATATAGACCACTAAATTCAACTGAAAGCTCTGGAGAAGGGACATCTTTGTCCCCTCATATTTTATTAATAAACATGTTACATTGAAGGTCCTTCTGGGTTTATGGATGCATCTGGGTTTATGGATGTTTATGGAACTAGGGTTCCATGGTATATTGGTACATGAAAAGTAAAAAATATAACATTTCATTCTGTCATTTTTTTATAAAAACAAATCCAGGTGGTATGTTTAACAAAAGTATTTTCACTCTTTGTAATGCATAATTTAATAACTATGTTGAGATTTATTTATTTATGTCGTTGTTATTTTTAGTACTGTTTTATGTATTATAACTGTAATTTATAAAACGTTAAAGGATATTATGTAAATTGAAAATAATTACTGAATCTGTTAACACTATTAGTTTTATTTGATCAATTGCTAAGTACTAAGGTATTTATTTATTTGCACATTATTTAAATTGATTTACTAAACCTTTTAACAGTCTAGTTTCATTTTATGTGTTGCTAAGCCATAAGATATTGATTTACTATCAATACCAAGGTATCGCAGGGTGGTATTGTACCAAAGCCAAAATAATTGTTAATATTTATACTCTAGACATGTTCAGTTTGAGGAATAATATGTCAGTCAGTTGGTCTGAAGTTGTATTAGCTACCAGCTCCATTCAAATTCAGTTGTTGACTATTTGCACCCTGTGCAATTCTGTTTATTATTATTTTTTTATTAATGATATTTGTCTTCTGAGATGGACTGTGAAATGTTTTTTTCGACCTATGGTAAAATCATGGTTTTAGATTGCATAATGTGGCATGCTTTACGTCACTGATGGCTGGTTTATTTTGTTCCACAAAAGAAAGTCGTACAGGTTTGAAACCACATGAGGGTGTGTAAATGATGGCAGAATTTTCATTTTACACGTATCGCATGTGCGTACCTCAGATTGTCATTCCAGGTGCATGTAATCAAACCACCATCTGTCTCTATGAACACAGACATTGTCTTCACGTACAGTAAGATGCTATAAGATCCTGTCTTGTGTTTTTGTTTTTTTGTTTTTAAATGATGGGAACAACCTGTATTCCTAAACACAATTATTTGCCTCCTGTTCAGAGAAATGGATGTACATCAGCGTGGCTTTGGGCTCCTGGTCGCCCAGGAGGGAGTCTATAAACTTCCTGATACATGTTAAAAATGACTTGACCTTTCGTGTATGTGTGTTCCAGCTGCAGGAAGCCAAGCAGATGGAGCGAGAGAGGCACAGGCAGCATTCTCCAGTCAGCCAGCAAGAACCAGAGTCTCCTGGACAGCGGCACACCGATACCCCTGGCAAAAACCTCCCCGCCGAGGCCAACGGTGGACCGGGACACCAGGGCAGCAAGGTCGAGCAGGGATCCCCACCGTACGAGAGTCCCGAGCCAGAGAACGGCACCGACTTCTGCCCTGCGGAGAATGAGCAGACGGAGGCAGACCAGGCCACAGCAGCTGCGCAAAGTAAAGAGATGCATGCGAACATTCAGGGATTAATTTAGCTTTAGGGTTCCATGTTTATGTAAATGATTATGCTAATTTCTCTAAATGACTCTAGACACCAGTGGAATATTCTATGAGAGTGCTTTCGTTATTGCCTATTCTCATAAATGTGACTAAAAATGCATGGTTTAATAGGATGTATTCAGAAAGACGTTCACAATGTTTTATCAAAAACGTTTTAATTTTCTGTGTGAAGATTTTTTTGTTCTCTTTTTAACTGTTTTTGTATTTGGTTATTGATTCCACTTACTGATGTGCCGTTAAAACCATAGTTTGTTCAACATTTTTAATTCTGTCATCACTCGTTTCGTACCCTCATGTCATCCAAACCCATAAGACTTTGGTTAATCTTCGAAGCACAAATTAATTTATATTTAAGATGTGAATTAGAGCCTAAATTAAATCTGTTCGTCATGTAAAGCGATTGTACCTCTTCACAAGACTTGGGTTAAACCACTCAATTCATAGTATGGATTTGATTTATGACTATTTTGGATTTTCAAAATTTTGGTTACTGGACTTTCAACCTCTCAGGTTTCATTAAAAGTATCTTCATTTGTGTTTCAAAGGTTAACCAAAGTCTTATTGATTTGAAATGATATGAGGGTACGGCACGAGTAAGTGATGGCAGAATTTTCATTCCTCTGTGTACTATCCCATTAAGTTAGTAGCATTTCTATTTTTAGTTTGTTTCTTTCCTCCTCCTCAACACTACTAGACACACAAGAGCATCTCTGATTCCTAGTCATTATAAGTTAATTATGTATTCAGACTTGACATCAGAACAGATGAGACCCCCTCTAATGATGTGACACTGTTGGAAAACTGTGTCAGTGTTTCTCAGTCTTACGTAAGATTAAATGCACCGGTTTCCATCTGAAGATCACCCAGTTACAGGCAGTATGGAGTTCCCTCTTAACAGCACTTATAAAAGTTAAATTTGGAAATGCTAACGTGGATTTAATGTGACTACACTGCGTGCTTGGAGGGAAAGTCCTCCAGTGCACAATGAACGACTGACTAGACAGAATTAGAAGCTTAACCGTACTCTGCTGTCTTTTAGGTGCGGCAGAGCATGGGACGGAAGCCACCGTGGAAGAAGAAAGCCAGAACTATGAAGAGAAGGCACAGGAGATTGTACAGAGCATATTGCAAGAAGTCATAAACACAGTTGCTGGAGGCGAGTTGTATTCTTCTAGCTGTGAGAAGCTTAAAGGGACAATTGGACAGTTCACCCAAAAATTTGTGGTCGCACATTACCGATGATAAACATGAACCGCGCACAACATAGAACGCCTGACCAATGAAAACATTAACCAGGAGCTCTACAAAAACACAGGAGACAAGAGCACATGAGTGAATGAACACTGTCCCCTCATAACAAGAGACAAAACATAGAGCATGTTTCATTTCTGGGTGAACTGTCTGTAAGGGAAGCAAATCTTATGTTGTTGGATAGCTAGGCTAGTGGCTGTTTGATTTTAGTAGTGGTACACTTTTAACCGTCCCATTGAACCCAGCCTGAAATCTGTTTTCCCTGTTCAGTCTTAAGGAAAGCCGTGAGGCTGAGGCTGAGCCAGCTGAGGGCATTCCAAACTCTCTGGAAGAGGAGGGAGGCTTGGGAAGCGACAACGAAAATGTTCACGCCAACGGCATCCCTGGCACACCCATTTCTGCGAGCTTCACTCCGTCCCTGCCCGACGACAGACTGTCTGTCTCCTCCAATGACACTCAGGTACCATTTTCCACTTCTGCCATGAAAGGTACAAAAGAGACAATTCTCTTGCTTTGCAGCTTGTTTACACATATGTAATTGTTTTTGACTGGATTGTGTGTCCAGAACTGTAACTACATTGATTTAACAGTTGAATTTTTCAAAATTCAATTTTAGAGTTTGTTTGCAATGTCACAAACCATGATGCCCTCTATAATGACCTAATCTTTTTGTCAAGTGTTTTGTCAACTGCTTCTTGCTAAATGTTTTGTTCTTTTTGAATGAGCAGCTGGAAGTGGTAAAGCATAGACACTTTTGGAAATAAGGGTTCTCTGGTGTATTTCGGCTTTGCTTCTAATTAAAAGTCCCACGTTATCCATAAAATCTGGATATTATTGGTATTTTGTGTACACAAACTGTATCTGACAGTTATTCAACATAAACTCTTGTATCTTCTCTCTGGGCTGAACCATCACAGGAAGGAAAGACTAAGAACATTATTTAACACATTTAATAAATGGATTTTTCTAGTATAGGCACAATCTTTTTATTACCTTTCTCATTATCGTATCAGCGGAATCCAATATTGTTTGACCTCTAATTCGTATTTATCAATATACAAGTAACCAATTTCAAGAGATATGTATATATTGAACAAAACGCATCTTGACTGTTTTAAACTTGCAGTTACCCTGTTTTGTAGTATTGAATGCAGTAATATATTATAATTTTATGCAAGTAAAATAATCTGAGACACATGATTTATTTAGATTTTTAGGTCTTAAAAATCGCAAAGATATTAGTGTATTTTTTAAGTGTCATAAATTGTCCAAATATTTTTGGAGCTATTGTAGTGCTTAATAGACTATAATATCAGTTTTATGTTCTTTAGCATTTTTTATGGTTGTGGCATGTTATGTGCTATAGATGATGATTGATTTTCCCGGCAGTTAAATGTGATTGCCGTGAGAGGCTAACATGAGCATTTCTCCCACAGGATTCTGTAGCTACCACTGGTCCAGCACCAGGTGCAAAGTTTTCCCATATTCTCCAGAAGGATGCATTCTTGGTATTCCGTTCTCTCTGCAAGCTCTCCATGAAGCCCCTTTCAGACGGTCCTCCTGATCCGAAGTAAGTCTGGCTTTCTAAATAAAACATCTGACTGTATACAAATGGAATTGTTTGTTTGTTGTGGCAAAAATTTTAATCTCCAGTCTGGGTTCAATTGAGTTGTGGTTTTGTGGTCTCTTTTCAGATTCTAATTTTAGATCTGTAATTGGTTGGATCTCTAAAATCATTTTAGAGCAAGAGTGTTGGTAGCATCAGCCATTGTCCTTTAACAGGAGAATAGGGCTGTCACAGGGCAAGAGAGATATTCCTCCCCATCAGTTGAAAAGAAAGGGAGCCATTCATCCTGGTGTGTCTTGAGGCAGTGAGGCAGGAAGCTTGTTTCAGTGCTATTGATCACTCTTTGTCAAATGGACTGAGACCTGTTGACCCATCTTGATTTACATCAGAGCAGGACTTAGACTTTATTTATAGTGGTGCAAACTGAGGCAAACATCACTATTATTATTGTATATACTTTATGTTAGGGACAGTTTTTGACTAGAGGACAATTAAAGGGGCTTGAAAAGGACCTTAGCAATGCCCTGACAACCACCCAGAACACAATAGAATTGACTAGAATTGAGGCACCACTTTTAATTCACCACTGTTAACACAATTTAATTCAGAAAAAGTAGGTTTAGTTTGTTCATTACTAGACAGCATGACATATTTTGTAGCATTGTTTTGGTAGCTATTACTGTAGAGTGCTTTTGATTCTGTTGCTGCATCGTTTTGAGATTTCCTGAAATTATTTAGTAGTTTCATTAATAATTCAATTCAAAAATACTTATTTAAACTTTTGCCTTAACTTTTGCCTTCTCGATGCATTAAAGTAGCTTAAATGTAACTACACCCTTGCCTAATTTAGTAAATGCATATGAATATGCAAATTAGCCCCGTCTCCACTCACTCACACCAGCTCAGAGATCCACTCATTTACGATCACATGTTGACATGATTGGTTACAAGGTAGTTTGTGACGTCAGAAACACCAGTGATTTCAAACCGTGATTTTGAGACCGTCTTTGGTTCACTGCAGTTTTAAGGAAAAAATACTCAACAATGGTGCTGACTTATGAATTTGCTCATGGTTTGTCTTAAACTATATTAAAAACACCACATAGGCCGAATAAATAACATTTAAAAGCTTGATTTTCACCACAGGGGGACTTTAAGATTGTTCTTTATTAAGTTAAGTTTGGCCTTGGCATAAGTATTTTAAATGGAATGCAGAATGAATACATAATTGATTAACTTCCTGCAGATCCCACGAGCTGCGGTCCAAGGTCCTCTCGCTGCAACTCCTCCTGTCCATCCTGCAGAACGCTGGGCCCATCTTCAAAACCAATGAGATGTTCATCAACGCCATCAAGCAGTACCTGTGCGTAGCGCTGTCTAAAAACGGCGTCTCCTCCGTCCCCGAAGTGTTCGAGCTGTCGCTGTCCATCTTCCTCACCCTTCTGTCCAACTTCAAGACACATCTCAAGATGCAAATTGAGGTGCCTGAACTCAGTTCCCCCTGAATTGTAATGTGTTTGTCCATCTTGCCCTGATGGCGTCAGACTGTGGAGTGTCTGTCTAGCTGACAGTGTGGATTTATTTGAGCTGTGGTTTAGGATGAAAGCTTGTAATTCTGCCTCAGTCTCTCTGTTTGTGTGTGTGTGCCTCATTCCAGACAAGTGTGCTGGGATTTATTGTTTGCAGTGTCTTGTAGTAATATTTCTCACTTCGATCAAGTTACGCAAGAGTCTTGACAACACCATCTTTTATTGACTAGTTATGAATTTTGAGGTTTTTAAGGGAAAAACTGTATTTTATGACCAATTTTAAAAACAATTTTTTTCTCCTTAGGTGTTTTTCAAAGAGATTTTCCTTTATATTCTGGAAACGTCCACAAGCTCATATGACCACAAGTGGATGGTCATTCAAACCCTTACCAGAATATGTGCAGGTATGAAAGGCTTTTCTTAATCTCACTTTCAAAAATATTTGAGAGATTTTCTATGAGTAATTCTATGATATTTCTTCCCTCACAGATGCCCAGAGTGTGGTAGATATCTATGTTAATTATGATTGTGACCTGAATGCTGCTAATATTTTCGAGAGGCTGGTGAATGACCTCTCAAAGATTGCACAAGGACGAGGAGGCCATGAACTGGGTACAAACCCACTTCAGGTAAACACATGGATTGGTTCACCCAAAAAATCTTTACTTCACTCACCCTTGTTCCCTTATTTAGTTAATGAGCTCACAAAAAGACATTTGAATTGCATACAAAATTGTAATTATATTTTAATTTTACTGCTTTTTTGCTCAGACTTTTGAAAAAGATTAAAAATAAAAACACAAACATTCAACCTTATATTTGCACATCTAAATATTTTGAAATATTCAAAAGTCTATTTGTTACTAAACTAAAGTACAGCTTTAGAAAACTTTATATATAAGACACAGAAATATCATGACTACTTTTATTATTTTTTTAAGTTGAATTGTCCCTGTTAAAATTGTCCCTGTTAAAAATAAAATCATGCTAATTTGGAAAGGGTTAATTACTAGAACTATTAATTTCCCTCAGGAGCTGACTCTAAGGAAGAAAGGACTGGAGTGTTTGGTGTCCATTCTCAAGTGTATGGTGGAGTGGAGCAAAGACCAATATGTCAACCCCAATTCGCAGACAAGTCTCGGTAAGGCAAACCATCAGCCTCTGTGGAACAAAACATCAATACTGGCTCATCAACCAGTATGATACCTGCAGAACCTTGTTTAGCCCCTCAATATCCTGATATGCTTTGAACCAAGCGGTTGATCACATATTCCAGGTTACGGCTCTGGCTCTTCTAAACTAGTCTCCTCGGAGTGCATTTATGCTGCTTTCCAGAGGCTTCAGGCTTGTGCAGAACCAAATGGATAAACAGTTGCTTTTGAGGACAGTGCATTAGGAGTCCTGTACCTCAAAGAGAGGCAGGAAATGCTATTTGCCGTGATGGCTACACAGGCCTTTCATCTTAATCAAACAGGCTTGAGGCTGTTATTCCTCACTGAGGCATGCCCTGACATCAGGGAGGTACTCCCTGAACACTGCAAAGCAGAGCTTCTCGGATGAGCTGGGAACATGCGCCAGGCTAAAGACCCTACCTCTTCAGAGCAAAGGGAATTTAGGTTTAATCAAGCATGGCTTTATTGGGTTTGAGGAGGAGAGGTTCTGATGGACCTAAAGGAAATTTCCCTGTAGCCTCAAGCCCACCTTAGGCTTTCAGATATCAGGCAATCAGAAACCAGAGAGTCTTACTTCTTTTTAAATGACAAAATGACCACTGAAAATCCACTTGAAAATCCACCCTTGGAACCACTAACAACCACTCAGAACACCTTAGTAACCACTTAGCAACGCCCTAGAAACTACACAAAAAAACTCTTGGAACCACATAGCAATACGCTAACAACCACTCAATACGCCTTAGCAACCACAAAGCAATGCCCTAGAAACCACCCGAAACACCCATGGAACCACGCAACCACTTAGCAATGCCCTAGAAACTACATAAAAAAACTCTTAAAACCACACGTGTTAACAACCACTCAATAAGCCTTAGCTACAACCTGGCAATGCCCTAGAAACCACCCAAAACACTTTTGGAACCCCAAAGCAATGTAAACTACTTAGAACAGCTTAGTAACCACTTAGCAACACCCTAGAAACTACACAAAAAAACTCTTGGAACCACATAGCGACGCACTAACAGCCACTCAATACGCCTTAGCAACCACCTAGCAATGATCTAGAAACCGCCCAAAACACCCTTGGAACCACAAGCAATGTGCTAACACCACTCAGACCACCTTAGCAACCACTTAGCAATGTCCTAGAAACTACACTAAAAAACTATTGGAACCACTTGTCAACAACAACTCAATATGCCTTAGCAACAACCTGGCAACGCCATAGAAACGCCCTGTGTTTTATAAATGTAGTAGCCATGGTATTTTAGTGGAAACAATGTTTACAATGACAAATCAAATAAAAAAATTGTCTGTAACCTTTCATCTTGACCAAATTGCCAATCTTACATATACAGGCCTTATGTCCTAATTGGCCAGTCCGATTGTAGCATACTTATCTGAGTAACTCTCCAGATGCATTATGTTTGTTTTGGATCTCTAATCAAGACTCTCAGGTTCTTGTATTCTCATCATGCTGGACAATCAATCTTTGTTCTTTTCTCTTAACGGACGCACATCAAAAGGGAGAGCAGGTAACGGCAGTTTGTAGTGACATTTAGAATTGATTGCATTAGCTTTTGTTGCGTAAACTAGACAGTGGTCTCTTAATAGTTATTTATGTTGGGGCCGTATTAGCTTTTGTATATCATTGTATGTTATTGTTTGAAGCTTAAGACGAACAGGCAAGTATTTCCCAGCTGCTACTGGCTCCTCTGATCTCTTAAAGAGAGGAAACTATGAGAAATGAGGAAGTGACCTGACAGCTCATGTTACAGCGATAGCTACCCGCTAAATCTTTTACAGTGTTTCCAGTGTGTAATTAGACCCTGCAAACTGCAACCATGGCTTCCACATACCCAAACCGTCTGTTTATCTTGCTTGCACCAACTTTAGATCTGTTACTTTGTGTATTCAGGTCACGCTGCTATTCCTCCAGTCCCCATCGTGCTGTTTTTGTGATACGAGTCAGCCGAGGCCAAAGACTTTATTAGAGAAGTGTTGTGTTGGGAAACTCATATAGGGAGCTGAGTCAGAAAAAAGACTCTACACCAACACACATTTCAGCCAACCAGGACTCCAAATGAATCATGTTGTCTCTAGTCCTTAGGCTGCGGGGCTCATGGTGTTTACAAACCGGGCTCATCATTTTTTTCAGCTTTCTCTGAAATTGCATCTGAATTTAATTTCTCTTCTCTCTCGATCAGGCCAAGAAAAGCCTTTAGAACAGGAAACCAATGAGACAAAGCATCCAGAAACGATTAACCGCTACGGCAGCATAAACTCATTGGACTCCACCGCCTCGTCAGGCATCGGGAGCTACAGCACACAGATGTCTGGGACGGACAACCCTGAGCAGTTTGAGGTCCTCAAGCAACAGAAGGAGATCATAGAGCAAGGCATTGACCTGTAAGCCATTAAGTTGGATTCAAAAGCATGAAATCAATTTATGCACTATCAATGCGGTTAACAAAATCACTATCAATAGAAATTTGAATGGAAATTTCTTAGTTTATCTATCTATGTCCAGTCCTACTCCTGGAGGGCCACTGTTATCCAATTTTTCCATAGTATGAAAAACATGCAGCTGTCATGCAGAGTTTAGCTCCAACACCAATTAAACTCTCCTGAACCAGCTGATTAAGGTCTTCAGGCATACTTGAAACTTCCAGGCAGGTGAACTAATCTCTGCAGGATGTCGGCCCTCCAAGAGCAAGTTCAGATACCTTAAAGGTGAAGTGTATAAGTTCTGTAGCACTATCAGAGCCAATTGGAATTGTAAAAAGAATTGCTTGCAAACAGGTTTCATAAACACTTCCCTATCTACCAGACAAATGGTACCTCGAACAGTTGAGCCAGTAGTTGAAATGTTGGGTTCAAACAAACAGTAATCTTAAAGGGTTCATATGGAATCCTGAGGAATCCAATTTCTCTTGATCTTTTGAGATAAAAGGTATACTATGAAATTCTACTGTATCTTTCTGGACTTTTTCCACTGTGAAAATAGAGACTGCGAAAACTTCTCGTTCTGAACTTCTGCAATTTTCACATGTCAGATGGATGAAAATTTAAATTTAAACACGACACATTTACACGTCAATTACACCTATTCAGTGTTTAGAAACTAAAGAATAAATGTATGAAAGTGTCAGGTTTTTGTTGTTCCTGGAAGTGTGTAGCACCTACTGCTCAGTACTTTCTTCTGAAGAAACTGTTTCAGTCCATCTATACCATTTTGTTTTATAAATCTGTCATAATGCATTTCAATGTTTTAGTCACAGAATCAAAAATCGCCCATTTAATAGTAGCTATGTTTCCATCCAGAGTTGCGAGTTTAACTTGTGCGTAAAATTGGAATATCGCATAAAAAGTGCGAATAAAGCACCGTTTCCATCCAGTGAGCCGAAGAGAACAAAATCATCACTTCCTGATAAACTGCTGTTAAATATTATTTAGAAAAATAGAAGTTACTGCAGTAGGAGAAGCCACTGTATATAATAATTTAATATATAATAAATGACTTGTGCCGCAGAGCGCGCAGACAAAACGGAATAAAGTTTTGTTTTCGGAGGCGGGAGTCATGTACGACAGTTCTGGAAGGAATTATTATTAAACCACTTTGACGACTTTGCTCAGGCATTTCAGAATTACCAAAACAGCATTTTAGATGCTGTGCAATGAGTTTGGTCCGCTGGTTAGTCCAATTATGTCGTCCCATCGCAAAGTCACGTCTTTTTTGATGCACATCGAGGAATTTATTCTGTAAATGTGTTTCCATCGTATCGGAATAAACGTTTATCCGACTCAATTGAGCACATAGGTTTTTTATGCACATTTTATAGAATTTATGCGCATCTTGGCGTTTCTATCCAGCGTGGTTTTTTTAAGCGATATTCTAAAATGCGCATAAAAATAGGTGGATGGAAACAACAAAACTAAACTCTTTTTGGTGCAAATACCTTTACTAACATCATAACATCAGGGGAAATAATGCATCATGAACCCTTTCATAGACAAAAACACACTGCACACTTTACCTTCAGAACATCCTTACAAAATGCCACATCTGAATCTGTTGATCATATCTTAATGTTCTATTTATCACAATGCATAGGTTCAACAAAAAACCAAAGAGGGGCATTCAGTACCTGCAAGAAAAGGCATGCTGGGAACCAGCCTGAAGATATCGCCCAGTTTTTACACCAAGAGGAAAGACTTGACTCTGTAAGACATTGTTTATCTACAATATTTTCCCTTACCTTGTTTCTTCCATGTATTGTGGCCTAGGTCCAATACATTTTTACATTACAGCAGTATACTGTAATAAAACAGGGCTTTTCTGAAACGTTTCTGAAAAAAATATTAAGATGCTTAATATTGATGAAAAAAATATTAAGTGTTGCCAAACTCCCACTTAGAGATGATTTGATCATTCAGTGTGATGAATCGGCAACTCATTTGCCCGTTCATCCGGCCTCAAAAGACTACAGCAGTAATGGGTAAAGAGAGCTCCTTATATCTGCCCTAAAATTAGGGCACTTCAGCCCGAACAGCCCTCAGCCTCCTGAATGACTTGAGATATGTGTGGAATACTTTAATAGAAATTGCATTTCAATGATGCACACTGAATAGATGCTCAATGATTTCTCCAGTCTGCGGTGTCTGTTAGTGTGGCTTTAGAATATAGCATTGAGCATGTGTTTTTGAGTTATAAAATATGATTTTTCTGCTCTACCTACACAATCAATATGACTCATTGGCCCTTCTGTTTCCAACCTGACAGATCCAGGTAGGAGAGTTTCTCGGAGACAACGATCGCATCAATAAAGAGGTTATGTATGCCTACGTCGACCAAATGGACTTCCAGGGCAAAGATTTCGTGCCAGCGCTGCGCACGTTCCTCGAGGGTTTCCGTCTGCCCGGAGAGGCCCAGAAAATTGATCGACTGATGGAGAAATTTGCTGCTAGATATTTAGAATGCAACCAAGGGTGAGTGCAGCGGCCTCCTTCTGTTTCAACAGATTAACCTATATTGCTAATTATGTCGCAAACAATGCACTCAGTCGCTGTTTGTCTCTTTTGTCTCTCTCCTTAGGCAAACGCTGTTCGCCAGCGCAGACACCGCGTACGTCCTCGCGTATTCAATCATCATGTTGACTACAGATCTACACAGTCCGCGGTTAGTGCACCCAGTGCTATTGTTCACTGAAATCTTCAGCGAATGCAGAATGCATTTTCTTTTCATATCCGAGTCTATGAATGTTAATGTGAACGTCGGAGCTGGAAACGGCTGTTTGGCATTCAATCTTGATATGTGAGCGGAATAGTTAAATCTAGGGTGATGGATGTTTCTGAAACGCAACTGATCTGTTGTTTCCTTTATCTTGGCACAGGTGAAGAATAAAATGACGAAAGAGCAATACATCAAGATGAACCGAGGTATCAATGACAGTAAAGATTTACCGGAGGAGTATCTCTCAGCCATTTATGATGAAATCGCAGGGAAAAAAATATCTATGAAGGAGACGAAGGAAATACATATCAAGTCAAATAAGCAAAGTGAGTATTTGGCATACCGATTTGAATCCTGTGCATAAAAAAGCTATGATTGGTCAAATGCCTTTTTGCTTGATGTGGTCATGGCAGTCCTTTTAATTATTGTACGATAATGAGTTTGAGACTGTACATAAGTGGTTTTCAACCAGGGGACCAGGGCCCACTAGGGGTCCTCAACTAAATCTGGATATTTCTTAGTTTCTGGCTATTTTTTTTTATGAGTATAGATATTTTTTAATAATTATTCAATTAGTAATCATTATAGTTATTATTCATTTTATTATGTGTTTCATTTAAATCTTTTATAATTATTAACCATAATAATAATAAAACAAAACAATTAAATAAGTAACATGAAATATTAGGGATGCGCGATATATCGGCCACCATATCAGTATAGGCCGATATATACTAATTTTTAATGTTATCATTATCGGCCTGATAACAAAATTTTACCAATATATTAAAGCTGATAAATAATGGATTTTTCCTTCAGCTGAGACACTTCAGATGCGCTCTGTTCGCCAGGATGGTTTTGAATTGCTTTAAATATGATTGGAATCACTTCAAAAAAGGAAAATACAGTTAAGTGCTACAAGTCTGTCATGTCGGCTACATAAAATTATAATGAGAAAATTATAATGTGTGCTTGGGATGTGGCTTTAATGGTGAGGCTTTTGTTTTTGTAATCAGGCTCTCAAAAATTATATAAACATTTGGATTTAGATTAATCGGCCAATATATCGGTTATCGGCTTTCAAATATAAATAATTATCAGTTATCGTATCGGCCAAAATTTTCATATCGGTGCATCCCTAGAATTATTATTATTATTAAAATTCAAGCTATTGGACTTCCGAGAGAACAAATAAACATTTATGTTCTGCTGTCTCTGTAGAGGCATAAGGAGTATTCTGATATTTTGAGGTGAGGTTTGTGTCAACTGATGGTGCTTTTGCTGTTGTCTCTGGATCAGGTGTGGCCAGTGAGAAGCAGAGGAGGCTTCTGTATAATGTTGAGATGGAGCAAATGGCAAAGACAGCCAAGGCTCTGATGGAGGCTGTGAGCCACGTTCAGGCGCCCTTCACCAGCGCCACCCACCTCGAGCACGTCAGACCAATGTTTAAGGTATTCTGTCCATGCGTATACATGTTTAAGGTATTCTGTCCATGCGTATACATGTTTAAGGTATTCTGTGCCTGTACTTCCACGTACATTCTGTCTGGATGCAAATACCCATCCCATATTATCTTGATCTCTCATAGCTGGCCTGGACACCCTTTCTGGCTGCGTTCAGCGTGGGTCTGCAAGACTGTGATGACACTGAGGTGGCTTCTTTGTGTCTTGAGGGAATCCGCTGTGCTATCAGGATAGCTTGCATCTTCAGCATTCAGGTAATTTCACACATTGCATTAACCGTGGAGAGGTCATTTACCGAAGCCGAGAAAGGCCTAGCGTTTGCTTGCATTGCTATTCAAGTCTCTGTCTGAATAAGTGGCTGGAATGATCGACTGCTTAAAGAAATAGTTGACCCAAAAATGAAAACTGAAATCATTTATTAGTCTTTGTGTCGTTCCAAACATGTGGAACACCAAAAAATATATTTTGAGGAATGCGCATGTTGCTCTTTTCCATACAATTACAATGAATGAGGATTAGAGCTGAAAGCTTCAAAAAGGATGCAAAACTTTATAAAAGTGGTTCATATGACTACATTCGGTAGCTTTCAGTAAGAAAGAGACCAAACAGAAACCCTCCGAAAGGTTTTTGTTCTCTGTTGATTTTTTCCAGTTGGAGCGAGACGCGTACGTTCAGGCTCTGGCCCGCTTCACGTTGCTGACGGCCAGCTCGGGCATAACTGAGATGAAGCAGAAGAACATCGACACCATCAAGACCCTCATTACAGTGGCACACACGGATGGAAATTACCTAGGAAACTCCTGGCATGAGGTGAGCACTGCCAAACCCAGCTCTTTGATTGGCCTGCATGTTTCCTATGTGATGTGATTGGCAGATTTTGTCAGGTATCATCATATTCTGTATGTGCGCTGCAGATCCTGAAGTGCATTAGTCAGCTGGAGTTGGCCCAGCTCATCGGGACAGGAGTGAAGGCTCGGTACATATCAGGAACCGTACGGGGGAAGGAAGGCTTCATCACCAGCACCAAGGAACAGACGTCTGACGAGTACCTGGGCTTGGGTCAGTCAATCACACTTCACACAAGCAACAAACATATAATTATTATAATTGTTTGTTGACAAAGACTTTTTTATAAAGTAAGGGGGAAAAAAGCACTGTATAATAATTAAATGCTTTTAAGATGATGTATGGAAAAATTGTATATGTTTAAATTAATAGCTAAATGTTTAGAAATATATATATATTTTTTTCATCATTTTATTTCAAATTTTGGTCTTAAAGTGAAAATGTAGTTTTTTTTTTTCGTCGATAACAGATATTGACATATTGACATAAATGACATATTTAAATGTTTTAAAATAGCATGAATGTAACTCTACACCCTTACCTTATTTAGTATACACGGTTCAATGAATATGCAAATTAGCCCCGCCTCCACTCACTCACACCAGCTCAGAGATTCACTCGTTGACGATCACACGTTTACGTGATTGGTTACAAGGTAGTTTGTGACGTCAGAAACACCAGCGATTTCAAACCGCGATTTTGGTTCACTGCAGTTTTAAGGAGAAATACTCAGCAATGGTGTTGACTTATGAATTTACACATGGTTTGTCTTAAAGCATATTAAAAATACCACATAGACATAAACAACATTAAAAACTTGATTTTCACCACAGGGCGACATTAAATGTTTAACATATGTTTAAATTAATAGCTAAATGTTTTGTCATTTTTCAGATTTTTTAAAATTTAGTTAATGTTTAGTCTGTAAAGTAAAGCGAGTGTGATATTGAATATGATTTGACAAAATATTGACTGAATTTAAAGGGCATTTTTGTCAAAACACAAAAACTGTGACATTGAAAACAAGCACCATCTGCATTGCAGCTTTTCCATTTGCAATTGCATCATCACAAACGTTTTATCTAAAGATAAAATGTGATCCATTAAGATTGCTTTATTATAATCCAGCATAATTATCCAGCAGTGTGAAATTAAGTTGGTACTTGTATAAATAATCCTACTGTGTTTTTTCTCACAATAGGAGGGAACGTTGATCGCAAACAGATCGCAAGCATTCAGGAGTCTATCGGGGAGACCAGCTCGCAAAGTGTGGTGGTCGCTGTGGACCGGTATGATGGTTATCGTTAATTCTAATGAACCTCATAATGTTACAAACACTAATATGTTCCTGGAATGTTGTTAACGCTCATATTCTTCTCTGCAGGATATTCACAGGCTCTACCAGACTTGATGGAAATGCCATCGGTAAGTACAAGACTTCACATTTACAGTTGACATGTTTATTTAAATCTTACACTACCGTTCAAAAGTTTGTGATCGGTAAGATTTTTTAAATGTTTTTGTCTCTTATGCTCATCAAGACTGCAATTTATTGTGTATATTGCATTCAAGCTGTATTTTATTAGTATTTGTTTCTGGGATTTGAACCCACGACCTTGGCGTTGCAAGCGCCACACTACCTTCAGTTCTGAGAAGATTAAAGTGTTGTGTTGTGTACCTTGCAGTGGACTTTGTCCGACTTTAGCTTATTCACCGTATCCCCCAGAGTTAGATAAGACCATACATACCCTTTTCATCTCCGTGCCTGCCGTAACTCTGTCTGACGCACCCACCGCTAGCTTAGCACAAAGACTGGAGGTAAACGGCTCCAGCTAGCATACTGCTCCCAATAAGTGGCAGTGCTTCGCCTTTCGAGAATATAGTTCCCAGTATGTAAACGGTTAGAAGATGGCTGTGTCTCATGTGACCTTGTTATTTGTACACACTGTGACTATACAAATCACATGTAAATAGGAAAATGTTGGCGTTATTTTGTCACTTATTGGGAGCAGTATGCTAGCTGGAGCCGTTTACCTCCAGTCTTTGTGCTAAGCTAGCGGTGGGTGCGTCAGACAGAGTTACGGCAGGCACGGAGATGAAAAGGGTATGTATGGTCTTATCTAACTCTGGGGGATACGGTGAATAAGCTAAAGTCCCAAAAAGTCGACGTGTTCCTTTAAATTATAAGCAGCCTGGCAATCTTCACTTTCAAAGTAGCTTCTCCATCACTGGAAAGAAGCGAAGAAGAGAAAGATATATTAGCTCATATGGACCCTGCATACTCATTAAGTTTTGTGAGTGAACACACACACACACACACACACACACACTCACAGTGTCAAAATCCATCATGACTAAACTCCATGACCGATGGAGATAAATGATCTTGTCTACACACGTTTGTCCCTGCAGAATGAGATGAAGAGAGCGAGTGTGTGCATGTTTTCCTGCTTTATTTACATGCTTCTTCTCCATCTACAGATCTCCTACCATTAGAGACTGGTGGTTCGCTGCATAGCCCAGATGGTCAACTCTCAGGCTGGGAATATTAGATCAGGGTGGAAGAACATCTTCTCCGTGTTTCATCTCGCTGCCTCCGATCAGGATGAGAGCATAGTGGAGCTGGCCTTCCAGACAACTGGACACATCGTCAGTAAGTGCCTCCATGGAGATCAAGGATACTCTCATTTAGGATACAAGATAGGATTAAATAATTAAGAGCCTTTTTAATACACTGGGGTTCAATAGTCTCTTTTCACCTCGCAGCGAATGTATTTGAGAAGCATTTCCCAGCAACCATCGACTCCTTCCAGGACGCTGTCAAATGTCTGTCTGAGTTCGCCTGCAACGCTTCTTTCCCCGACACCAGCATGGAGGCCATCCGTCTCATCCGCCACTGCGCTAAATACGTCTCCGACCGACCTCAGGTCAGTGATAACGAGTGCGCGCTCCATAACTCTGAATTATAATCTGACCCCGGGTCAGGCTTTCCACAGACATCCTCTAAATGGATTACACTTAAGGAGACCACAAGGCACTTTTAATGAGGAAACTCTCATTACCAGATGCCTTAATGAGCAAAACCTAAGGCCTTTAGTAAGTGGATGGAAAATGTAAGCAATCTGTTTTCTTCTTTTCATGAAGGGTGATTGCGTTATGAGCTGTGTTTGTGCCTGTTAAGTGCTAGTCCTGTGGTGTTTCTAAAGTGAAGATTAGTGAAGGCAACCCACAATAGACCTCTACCTCATTTTACCAAGGGTTGCCAGATTGGGGCAAAAATCTTTTGTTCTGTAAATGCAGCTTATAGTCAAGCGGCATGTGTGTTCAGGCGTGTATCAAAGCAAATGTGGCTCTGCGAGTAAACTGCTTATGTTTTGTGTCGGCAGGCATTTAAAGACTGCACCAGTGACGATATGAACGTCGCTCCGGAGGACCGTGTCTGGGTTAGAGGCTGGTTCCCAATCCTCTTTGAGCTGTCATGCATCATAAACAGGTGTAAGCTGGACGTCCGGACCAGGTCAGGCCAGACCCACAATACAGCCAACAGATTTTTTTAGGATTCTTTGATGAATATAAAGTTCAGAAGAATATCAGTTTCCACAAAAATATTAAGCAGCACTGTTTTTTTTTTACATAGATAATAATAAGAGGCATTAATAATAATTGAGGACACATAGATAATAATAAGAAATATTGATTGAGAATCAAATCAACATATTAGAATGATTTCTGAAGGATCATGTGACACTAAAGACTGGAGTAATGATGCTGGAAATATGAATATTAATATTTTAATATTAAATTTGAAAAGAGTTATAATAATGTTTTCAGTGTCTGTTTTGAAATGTTTTTATGACATGTAGAGTATTGTCAATCTTTTTTTCCCCCTCCTGACAGTACATTTTTGTTTTGTTTGTCAGGGGTCTGACAGTGATGTTTGAGGTGATGAAGACGTACGGTCACACCTACGAGAAACACTGGTGGCAGGATCTGTTCCGCATTGTGTTCAGGATCTTTGACAACATGAAGCTTCCTGAGCAACAGACTGAGGCAAGTCAACGTCAGCAATGAAATCTGCCCTAGAATAAAATAAGATTTTAGGACGTGTCACCAGCACAGATATTGCTTGGACAGGGACTCTCTCTGGCATTAATATAATAATATGGTACCACTGCATTATCTTCCTATCAGCATGGAAAACCAGCATGGCTAATGTTCTGTTTTGTGTTCTGTTTTTAGAAAGCGGAGTGGATGACCACCACCTGTAATCATGCACTTTATGCTATCTGTGACGTTTTCACACAGTACTTTGAATCTCTGAGTGATGTTCTGTTAGATGATATCCTCTCTCAGCTCTACTGGTGTGTGCAACAAGGTCAGTGTACAGTACCAGCAATAGACAAGGTACAATTGCAGTACATTTACAGTGACACAGCTGAGAAAACAACACGCATTGTGCAAAATACTGAAGACTAGGAGATTCATGTATGGACAGTTCACGTAAATTCTGACTTCAGGTCATGATTTCACTTGCATATCTCTCCTCACAGATAATGAGCAATTAGCGAGATCAGGCACTAATTGCCTTGAAAACGTGGTCATCCTCAACGGTGAGAAGTTTAACCCTGAGACCTGGGACAAGACGTGCAACTGTATGCTAGACATCTTCAAAACCACCATCCCACACATGTGAGTGTTTCAGAAATTCGAATGGGTCATTTTACAAAACGACTTTTAACAAGGAATTTCTTTTTTCTAATATCAATTTTTTCATTCTCCTTAAATATACATCCTGTTACCATCATATTTTTAAGTAATGAATTTAAGTATCAGTAACAATTAGCTTGAAACATCAACCTGTTACCATGATTTTGTACAGTAATCAACTGATTTTTAAATACTCAATATTTGTACAAATATCTACATTAAATAATCTTTATAATAAACATCTTTTGTTTGATTTACAACTATGAATTTGGACAGTAAACAACTGATTTTAAACACTAATTTAATTATATTTCTAATAAACATCTTGTAGCTAAAATAACTGTAAAACCGTCACCCCTGTTACTATGGTTTTGTATAGTAAACTACTGATTATTAAATACTTGATATTTGTAAAAAATATCTGCATCAAATTCTCTTTGTAAGAAACATATTACATTTACTGTAAAACAATCAACCTTGTTAGTGTGATTTTTGAATAGGAAACTACTGATTATTAAATAATTAATATGCTTTAGAAATATCTGCAATAAATTCTAATAAACATATTTTACTACCTTACATGCACAGCATTTAATGTCAAATAAAACTGTAAAACGTTCAGCCGTTACCATCAAACCCTGTTCCTTTTTGAAGGCATAAGTATATAAAACATTTTTTTTTATGTATTTTAGCTTGACATGGCAAACCTAGGCATTATTATATCCTAACATAAATTAACATTTATTCATTTAGCTTGAGATGGCACAGTGCAATTTATTAGCACTTAAAAAACACTACATTTGTCTGACAGAATGTTAACAAACAGAAAAACTGAATACCTGCTGTATAGCATGACCCTTTTAACTCATCTATTTGTTGATTACAGGCTGTTGACGTGGAGACCGGCTGGTACAGAGGGAGATCACGTGACTCAGCTGGACTCTGATAAACAGCTGGTATGCAAATGGATTTCCAGACTGTGCTAAATGTGGAAGTGTTCAAGGGTCATCACAACCAGTGCTCTTCTAGCACTGTGCTGTACGAGTTCCTATAATGTTTCATATTAATAAGCACTTATCTGGTGCTTACAGGACTCCATTTCCCAGAAGTCAGTGGATATTCAGACTCGGGCAGATGACCAGCAGTCTGTGAACAGTATGGAGAAGGCTTTGGCTGACAACCGCAGACAGAGTCAGTTCAGTGTTGCTTTAGGCACGTATCATGGTGGCCAACCATATTGATTTATACATTTTTTTTGCTTCACATTATTTCATAAGTAAAAGATTTGAAACTCAACCATGAAATTGTTGTTATTGATAATTGTAAATTTTAGCACTCATTATACAACAGTAAAGCCACAAATGACCAGTTAGAATCAAGTAATCCAGAGATCCATGTAATAATTTTTTCATGAATTGACTTTAACAGTGTTGTTTTTAGTCCTGGTTTTAGCCTGATTTCATAATAGACCCAAAACACATTGAAACATATCAGCTGGTCAGCTATTGATTTTGTGCTTCCATATGTGACCTCCCCAGAAGCCCAGGAACAGAGGCTGTTTGCGGCTCTGCTCATAAAGTGTGTGGTCCAGCTGGAGCTCATTCAGACCATAGACAACATTGTGTTCTTTCCTGCAACCAGTAAGAAGGAGGATGCTGAAAACTTGGCAGCAGCACAGGTATCAGCTCAGGATCTTTACAAACTCTTATGAATAAATCTGCCTTTTTATATATATATATATATATATATATATATATATGTGTATATATATGTATTTGTATTTTCAAAAAAAAAAGGGCTACTTTTTTTTGAGAGTTTAGAAAGCGAAATGGGAATTCAATCAAATTGCCAGATTGTGTCACCCACGTCAGTATTATTCTTATAATATTATAGTATTAATTAGTCTACTATAGTATTTATTCATATTTAGAATTTTTTTTATATATATATTTTCAGTTTTTTTAATAATTGTATTTAAGTTTTAGTCATTTATGTGGTTTTGCCATTTTTTTTAAACTATATATTCTATGCAGCTATCATTATATTTATTTTTTAATTTTTAGTTTCAGTCATTTTAGTACTTCTACTTATTTCAGTTAGTTGCCAAAGCAACATTTCTAATTTTCATTTATAGTGTTAAAAAAATTCCAGCTCTATTTTAATGACCAAAAACATTTTTTATAGTTTTAGTTAACAATACCAACACTGGCCCATGAGCACAGCTAATAAAAAAAAAATGTATGTGTGTGTGTATGTATGTTTTACTTTATTTATTATAAGAAAAGTTCTGGGGGAAAAAGTGGAAATAAAAATAATTATAAGTATTATTTTATAATGATAAAATAATAATTTTCTGAAAACCCCTATGCAAAGCCACAACTGTTCATTGACTTGAACTTATTATCTGATTTTTGAAGATTTTGTCTTCTGTACATGATGTGTATGAAGTTCTAGTCAGTTCTACAGTCTAAATGAAGTGTGTTTTCCTGCAGAGAGATGCTTTGGATGCCGATGTACATGTAGATACTCAGGACCAGGGAATGTATCGCTACCTGACCTCAGAACAGCTCTTTAAACTGCTCGACTGTCTGCTGGAGTCTCATCGCTTCGCCAAGGCCTTTAACTCCAGTAATGAACAGAGAACCGCACTGTGGAAGGCTGGTCAGTACTACTGATTTATTTGTTGTTAGAATCTTGAGATGCAATAAATATATCCATTTTTATGAGTTGATTTCTCTACATCTACAAAAGCCTCCACATCGCTTACAGGCCACGTCGTATCAAGTCCTCCGTTATCAGATAGAGCTACCCGTGTGGCCTAATGGAAAGTCTTTGTCACGTCTGGCTTGATTTCTTCTCCCGTCCCACATTAAAAGAGCTCATTGTGTCTCCGTGTGTGTGTGATCAGGTTTCAAAGGGAAGTCGAAGCCCAATCTGCTGAAACAGGAGACCAGCAGCCTGGCGTGTGGCTTGCGTATCCTCTTCCGCATGTACACGGACGAGAGCAGGCAGGACGCCTGGGAGGAGGTGCAGAGGAGACTGCTCAAGTAAGACATCACTTCACGATCGTGACTGGAACGGCTGTGCTCTCAGGCCCTGTGGCCATGGAAATATTACTCGACTAATTATATGCTCATAGCTTCAACTGTCTTTTGTACACGGTACAGTTCACATCTTCCCTGTCTCTATTTTAGCTTAGGGACGGCTTTTGAGATTTTAATAATAGACTGCCACTATAACAGAGATGTTGAAATGTTTTCAGTGTGTGTATCAGTTCTTCGTTCTCTTTGAACATTTTCATCACAAAACCGTGATAATATTGATAATCGTGAAAATGTTGGTCACTAGGATCGTGTATGAAATTGTTTTACCGTTTCATCTCTAATAAATGCAACCATTAGTGAAACGAGATATTCAAGACTATTCCAATACTAGTAGAATTTTCTTAAAGATAATATCCAATAGGATCCAACTGGATAAACTGTAAGGCTTGATGATATGATCCACAGATTGTCCTGCATGAAACCAGCATATATAAGACTTTAAAAGTGCAGTAATTGATTTCTGAAAAACGCTGTTGTTAGTGGATTGGACCGAGCACCACAACAAACGTGTAGCCAATCAGAAATCTAAAAAGACTGTAGAAAGAGAGATGGCTGAGAGACATTACAATCTCACTGGAAAAAGAAGGGTTATGATCAGGGAAGAGCTTTAGGACCCGCGTTAATATTAGAAAAGCTTTCCAGCGCTGGAGAGACCTAAGCGGGAAGGCCTGAAAACAGATGTCGAGATTGAGTTGTTTCTGTTTCATGGTTTTGAGAGTGTGCTGCTGGCGACTAACGACGAACTCTTGCTTATAAACACATGTACTGCATATTAATTTTTATTGTGCATCCTTGTCGTTTGTTTGTCATTTTTGCTTTATTTTTCTCGAAGCATTATTTTGCTTTGCTTCTGCTATGATAAAAGAGACGCTCTTAATGCGCGTGTTTGTGCATTTTGGGGGCGGAGCAATGAAAGGGAGGGGTGTGTTTGTTTGGGTTGATATCAGATATCAACAATCTTCAACAACGATTTTGAGAATCACTTACTGCACCTTTAATTGTTGAGTCCTCCAGTGTTCAATCTAAAAAATCTAAAGTTAATCTAAAAACACTTGGAGTTCAGAAGGTCAGTGCATTAATAGCCATTCTTCGTTCTAATTTGTTCATTTTTATGATGGACAAAGGTCATTCTGCCTTATATTTCCTGAAGTGAGTGTGTGGGATTGCTTCCGTGAATTGGCATTGGTTCTCTGGCTTGAATCCAACAGAGAGAAACCATTTCATGCACCATTAGGGCTGTGTTTTGTTAGATTAGTTGGGTAAGAAACATTAGGGTAGCAAATTAAGTTTCACTGAGCTCTAATTTGACTCTGAGTCTCAGACCTGTGTCCTTCCATTCAGCATGACTCTCAGACTACACTGCTAATAGGGTTCAGTCATGAGAAAGAGGACAGGTCAGACTCTGACTTCCATGTCTGCAGGAAGACTCTAATCATTCGCGGTGTTCACCGAACCCAGCGGCCCATTGAGAGAGCGTGAAGACAGGCTTAACCAGGCCAAAGGGGATTTAGGTGAGATTAGGTCATGATGACTGAAGGAAGCTGCAGGGCTGATGAGGGGTTATATAAGACAATGAAGGGGAGGAGCCTATCAGAGGTCACCAAGCCTACATTCAAGACATTTTTGGTTTATGTGGAATATTTCTTTATTTATAAATGTCTCTTTGTGTTTGTCAGCGTGTGCAGTGACGCTGTGGCTTACTTCCTGACGCTGACGTCTGAGAGCCACCGTGAGGCCTGGACTAACCTACTGCTGCTCTTCCTTACCAAAGTGCTCAAGATCAGCGACGACAGGGTGAGTGGCGGATCCACAGAATCCTGCAGTCCAGCTTTTCCCAACTGGGGGTTTACGATCCTCTAGTGGGGCATGATGGAACTGCAGTCCATGATATTTAAAAATGATAATGTATACATTTTTAAAACAAATGCAACATTTAAACTTTTATATTTTAACATGAATAATTCCGGTCCTAGTTTCTGGTCAATAGAGCATTCAAGTTGCGTAATAGCATTAAATAGAAAGTATTGGTTACAGTTTTATATTAGTGATGTTGTTACAGTGTAATTACACAAATAAGTAGTGAGTAATATTAATCAACTACATGTATTTACTATAGGGTTAGGATTTGGTTTAGAGTTAGCTTTTTGTAATTATGCATAATTTACTATAAAGCACTATAGTAAAGTACATGTTACGTGTAAATAAAATAAAGTGTTACCAAAGTTTTTAATAAATATTGTGATTTTTTTATTTTTTTATACTGTATGTATAATACAAGATAATAAATTTGTAAGGTCAGTTTAAATAAATTAATTCAGCAAGGGGCTCATTAAATTGATCAAATATGTCAGTTAAGACTTTTATAATGTTACAAAAAATTATATATATATATAAAAAAAAAAAACGCTGTTCTTTTGAACTTTCTATTCTGAAAAGCATTCTGAAAAAAGTATTAATGTTTCCACAAAAATGTTAAGCAGCAATATTTATTGAGCCTCAAATCACCATATTAGAATGATTTCTGAAGGATCCTGTGACACGGAAGACTGGAGTAATGATGCTGAAAATTCAGCTTTGACATCACAGGAATAAATTACATTTGAAAAAATATTATGAAAATACGAAACAGTTATTTTAAATAATTGTAATATTATTTCACAATATTGCAGTTTTTTACTGTATTTTTGATTAAATAAATGCAGCCTTGGTGAGCAGAAGAAACTTACCAACTTATTTCAATTATTTAGTGAATTTAAAATGGTAGTCCATATAGCAGGAGCTGGATCTGGTTTAAATCCTAAATCAAACTAATTCATATCATTCACATCATTAATGCTCAGTCATTTTTAATCTCGCTCAATTAGAGTACTAACGTCAATGCCGCAGGTTTGTGTTGATACATAACCAATTATAAGAGAACACCTGGCGCTAATCATCAACGATTAAGAAAAAGTAATGTAATTAAAGTATTCTTGTTCTCTTTCCAGTTCAAGGCCCACGTGTCCCGATACTACCCTCTGCTTTTGAGATCATGCAGTTCGACCTGATCCCGGAGCTGAGGGCCGTCCTGCGCAAGTTCTTCCTGCGCATCGGATTGGTGTTCCAGATCACCCAGAGTTTGGAAACAGATCAGCCTCCCAACGACGCCTAGAAGAAGCAGCAGTGCCTGTCCCTGAACGCCACAGACGTCTGAAACACTGCAGGACACGATCATCTGATCTCCTCTAACCAATGAAAAGATGGACTACGTCAGATACGACGGTACTAAAATCAACCCCCCCGCCTACCCTTTCAGGATCTGCTCTGGACAAACAGCCAATAGAGAACAGGAACAGTCTCCCACCCACCGGACAAATGACCAGGCCTTGTACAATAGGATCAAATTATGTAGAACATCATGAAGATGCTGAATATCACTACTACTATATAAATTGCTTGACCTTTGAGATCCTCAAAAGGTCCAGATATATTTCAAAACAGTGTCTTGGCATTATATTAAAAGCTGTTTGACGAATGACGGAAGGGTTGCATATCAAGCAATGTGATGTGATGTTTCTCAAGTAATTCAGATTTTTTTTCCTTTTCTTTTTTTGTTGCATTTGCACCGCTAATGGCTAACATTAGCATAAATAACTCCGAAGAAACTAGTTGTACAGAATTCCAGCTTTGTAATATAATCTCACAACACTAGATTTTGTTTTCTGTATCTTTTGTTTGTTCGTTGGTTTGTTTCTCTGAAATTTTGCTGCACTTGTTTTCTTGATCAAAATGCACTGGAGATTTTTACTTTTGTGATAAATTATTGAACTATGCCATCTTTCCCTCCATAACTGTCCAGCTAGAGATTTCTAATACGATACAAAATGATTAGTTCGATTTACTCCATTTTATATACGCTGACACTTTTTTAATTAAACACAGAGGGCAACTGAGGATCCTTTGAAAGGAAAAAAACTGGAACTTGAAAATTGAGGGTGACTTACGTGTGAGCTGCATCTGAATCACTGGTTTGTATCCCTATTTGAAGTTTGGCTTCACTCTACGTTACAAATTTTTAAAAAAGTTAATATATTTAAAATCTTCTCTTCGGTTTTGGGGGTGGGATGTATTGTATAGAAATTAATGATAGCTGCGCTTTAAAACTGTTGATGGAATAAGGATCTGAAGCATTCCTGACTAGTGGGGGTAAACTGTAATGGTACAGCCCTGTAAAGTTTTCTATATGGAATAAAATGATCTGTACAACTCTATACGACACTGGTCTTCATCACACATTCTAATCAGGTCATATAGGTCAAGAAAGATTTGGAACTTTGTGCATTTGCCTTGATGAATTTCGAATAATTTAGGGCAGGTTTTTTTTTAACAACCTTTACAGGCCCACCAGGGACTACCAATATAAAAAGCCAGAGTACAGCATACAATTTAAATGAGTTCTATGCACTGAATGAAATAATCTCGTTTTATTTTTTTTTCCTTTACAGGCCCACCAGGGACTACCAATATAAAAAGCCAGAGCTTTTCATACAATTTAAATGAGTTCTATGCACTGAATGAAATAATCTCCGTTTAAAATAAATGTATAAATAAAAGTAGTAAATATACAAACTATCATTCAAAATATGGTCACAGTAAGATTTTTTTTTAAAGAAAAAAAAATTGCTACTTCTATTCAGGATCAAAACGCATTGTTGAAAACAACCTTTTTCTACATTGATGAAATGTTTGAGTAATGATGCTGAAAATTTTTTGCCATCACAGTTGTAAATTACATTTTAAGATGTATTAAAATAGAAAATAGTTGTGTAATAGAATATTGATCGAATAAATGCAGCATTGGTGAGAATAAGACTTTAAAGAATTTTTATTTTATTTTAACGGTATTGTGTTAAGTATTTTTAAAGTAAATATTTATACGATTTAACGATGTGCTTTCCAAGAGAAATCCACGGACATTGAATGACTTTCCTAAAGTAACGTCAGGGCAAGTGTTGTTCACTAACTCTTTTATTGACGTCTTTCTGCGGTTGAAACTAACTGAGCGATATATTTAATTTCGGCAAGTTGTACAGTTTCTCTCACCATTCCATTTCGAGCTAAAATTAGGATGAAAAGAAAGATGATCGGTTCGCGCTCGCTTTACTTGCAGAACTAAGTAAACATTATGTCACATTAAAGAGCGATATTTATACCGTTTGAATTTGCCATTTTGAAAGCGAGGTGTACTATCACAAATAACTAATTAAACTGTGACCTTTTTTGCTATAATCTCATTTCTCCACAAACGACGCATTGTGAGCCGTTTGTAAATGACGGAATGATTCATTCCAGCATGTATTTCACAATAGTCAAGAAATACAGGCTGGACTACACTATTTTTAAAGTCACCATTAAATCAAAATAGACGTTCCTTTTTGTAATGGAATATTCCAGTATTTGTGCTTCTTAATTCACTGTGCCCTCAGTAATCAAAATAATTTCCACTCCCTCTTGCAGTCTACAGACATCTCTTCTCTGATGACGTGTTTACTGGTATGAGGGCGGGGCAACCTGTCACTCACATGATGTCATAGCAATAGCAAACCACAACCATCCAATTGAATAATGGAAAAAATCAAGTCCCACCCTACATTTTGTCTTGTTCGAGAAGCCATTTCACTCAGATATGCGTCATGAGAAAAGAAAAGACAAATCGCAACATCCGTTTCATGACGACTAAGACAATTTTATGTTTGCGGACATCTGGTTGAAAACCCTAGCCACAGATGTCACTTGAAATAAGTACATTACAGAACAAAGTGTTTAAAATTCTTAAAATATTTTATTTTTTAAGAGTCAATAGACTCAATTACATTACCTTCAATTAGCAGGTATACTGTTTGCATATGCTTGCATAACCTCATATTCCTACTTACAATTCATCTTCTGTAAGCTAATCATTAAAAATGAAAAACAAATCACAAATTGCAACATTGGAAGTACAGATCTCTTACCTGACAAACAAACAGAATTCATGCCGTTTACATTCATACACTGTCACAGTAAAGTTAATTTCTCCCAGACTGCACTCTCTGGCTGGAGGGACCAGACTTGAATGATTAATGCTCCAAAAACAAACTCTTAATGCACAGGAAGTGTTCCAAAACTTCCGAAGTGTAATATCTCATTTCACAACAATTTACAATCTTAAAGAAACTTGACTGATAAATTGTAAACATTCATCTTTAGCATCATGTGCACACGTTTGAATAAACGTATAAAATAGCTATACAAAGTGACAAAACTAGTTAAGAATTCAGAATGAGATTTAACCATGATAAGTGGACGGCCCATCCCAATCCTGGCCTGCATGGTTTCGGCTGGATGGCCTGCGACCGCCCGTGAATCTCTTCAGCGTATCTGAGGAACTAGGACGTAACCAGGGCTCTTGGCAATGGTGTCAATGGAAACAGGCCGATTGGTTGAAGGAGTCTGTGGCCATAGCTCCTCCCCTTCCTCAGCTGACGCTTCCCCTACACAGCACAAAAGATGCACATCTCAATGCTTCTGACCTACTAGTTTGTGTTTAGCAAGCTAACGGTTTAGCATGCCAATAAATATTCAACTGTTTCGCCGCCAGCATTACAAAACTTTTTTTTTATATATATATTTATCATATTCACTGAAACCGACACTATGCTCCGACAGAACAACATAAATCAGCCGGCTTTAGAAAAAAAAACGCACTTCTACCTCCACCTAGAGCGTGTTATTTGTTTCGCTCCCGGTTCTTCTGGTCCAATCAGCGCAGGGCTGTGTGAGATCTGACTATCAATCACAGTTCGTGCACACGCCACAGATCCCCCTCCCCTCTCGTGCACTGTACAATATCACATGCACACGCCTGAAGTTCGCAGGTGTGTTGGATTGTACGAAGCGTGATGGCGGAAAGAAAATCTACTAACAAGCTTCCAATTCCTTTGTTAACAACCAGAGCTAGGAGGTCCAAAACAACCAAGGAAAAGAAAATGATGTTTCGATGCTGAAGAGACAGGTGCGTTCACAGAAAATCTGGTGCACACACACTGACGAGCACGAACTCGATGGGAGGGTGCTCGGTGGTAGTGGGGGAGGGGCATGAGAGTTGTAAACATAAAAAATGTTGGCTAGTCCCCTCAATCTGCCAGACTTGCCAACTGCAGCTTTAACACTTAAAAAAACAAAACAAACATTTTTAACAGAAACCTGAGACTCCAGACTACAATGTGCATAAGCAATGCTTTTATTGCTGGTTTCTGCTCCGTTTTTGCCTGAAATTCAGTACTCTTTCAGAAGATGCGTAATACCGCCCCCTATTGTATAACAGTGATAACATGGAAAGCCAGAAAATTCAGTCAATGGCAGGGAAGCGTTGTCTCATAATGATGGAAAATTCAGTCAATGTCATGGAAAGAGTTACGAAAAGATCAAGTCAAGATCAAGATATCTCGATAACATGCTACGTTTTTGATGTTTGTTTAGTTAGGATATCTAGATCACCCACCCTTAAATGTCAGGTAAAACAGCAAAGTTGGTTGCATTAAGCCCAAAATACCACTGCTCAGGTTTTTTTTCCATTTTTTTTAACCCAATCAAAGAATGGAAAAGAACTTTGTCTTGAGCGCCAGATTATGCGACAAAGTTGACCAGACTTCATGCAAGTAGTCAAAAGTAGTCTAGCTGGGCGAGAATTCAAATTCAGAGTTCCTGACCTGATCTCCAGTCGTCTTCTCTCATGTTGTTCAGCGATGTCATCTTGTTCTTTGTGGGCTCCCTCAGCCGCTCTATTTCTGCGCTGGTTAGCGAGTGCAGGGACTGGCTGTCGGGAACGCTGTCAGGTCGAGTGTACCTGTTTACCACATCCTATCGACAAAACAAAAGTACAGTCATTCAGTGCAGAGTCTTTGTGGATGCATTCAATAAAAAAAATACTAGCTCCGTTCCAAAACCTGATGGAAGGCTTCTAAAGAGTAGGCAGGCTTCAAAGATACCTTGTTTTGACCAAATTGTAAGGCACATATTCTTTAGCAGAGAAGACAATCGCTAGTAGTAGATATTAACAAACAAACAACTAGCTTGTGTAAACCGTATTAAAAAAAATTTATATTAAATTATTAAAGTATCAATATACTATTTTACACAATATTTGTGGCCATGTTTATTTCTTTTTTATTAGAGGATTACTCCAATGGAATCAACTGTGAGTTGAGATGATACAAAGTTTTGGAACAAAGCTCATGATTCTGAAATATGCCTTGGTCAGGTGAGGATGTAGTTGTGCACAACAAGGGTCTCTTACACCAGTCACGTCCGCCTTCCTAACTGCCGGTCTCGCTCTCTGGTCACGCCTGGATTGGAGACGGAATGAATCGCCGCTGGGGTCTGTGTACAAACAACTGATTGGTTATTTACAGCCGACAAACGTTCAGCAACAGCAGGCTCTGCAGTCCTTCCCTCTCTCGAGATTCTCTCTAGCTCAAACATGCACGATTCAAGCAATCAAAGCTTGGTAATTGAAACTGAGCAAATGAAAAGGCATTTAATGAATGAGACCGAGACTGTTTTGGGAACTCATTTACAAGGTGACTGCTGATCTCTCTGGGGCGCTGCTGTGAAGACAGGCATTAGTCAATCTCTCTTCTGTCTGGAGTTTATAGCCGTCACACTAGCTGTCATCCGTCTCTGGTGGCAGTGACAGCAGCTGCTCATACTGACACACACACACCCCTATACTTCCCACAGACGCCTATTGTTTCTAAATTATGTTAATCGATATGCCCCAACTCTAATGTACCCCTTAAGTGTTTTTTAAATTACACATCACATTATATTACTAAAGCTAAATGGTCAAATTAAAAATGATCTAAAGAACTAAATATCACAATAATGTGATTTTTGACAGGCATTGAGGTAGGATACAATTTTTCAGGGGAATAGGATCTTGCATATCACTAAGACTGTGTTGCAGACAAGCAACTTATGTGTTGAAGCCCTGGCGAGATTTCATATCAGTTTCTGAAGACCTTTTTGGAAGTATGGGCTTTACAAATATATCAAAATAATTAATGGCAGAATGTTAGTATACTTATGTATGACGTCCTTTCTTCACACAAAAGAGATTTTGAAGAATGTTGTTAACCATGCAGTTTTGGTTACCATTGACTTACATTCTTCAAAACTATTTCTTTTATATTCAAAAAGGAAAAAGTCATGCAGGTTTGGAACCACACGAGGGTCAGTATTTTTTGAGTAATCTTACCCTTTATGTATATATGCTGGTGGGTGTAATTTAAATGTAATCTAGAAGTCTAAACTTTTCAGGTGAAAAAGCATTTGTGACACGCTGGTGAATAAAACGCTTCTCTCCGTTTTTCATTTTAGAGGAACTTACCAATAAAGGCGCTCTCTGAGTCTAACAGCAAGCGTCTGCCTGGATCCTCTGCAGAATTCAGCCTCTGGGGTGATAAACACATCAAAAAGACGTCAAGTCAATAACCAGAACCGTCAGACAGTGCTAACGGAGTGCAGATACCCTTTAAGGGCTCAGAAAAAAAAAGTAGACCTTTTCGTAGACATACCTGCTTATGATGCTGCTGTCCTGAAGACACCACATCAAAGTAATCTGCCCAGGGGAATACAGGTACGAGTTCATCATTTCTTTTAGATTTAATTTATAATTTTAGATTAATACATTTCAGTAAATGCTAACCTACTCAACACTGTACAAAAGAGAGTCCGACCCAAACTCCACGCATATGGAGGAATCCATGAAGGTGAGGGCTTAACTCTTTAAATATATATTTTAATAATAATAATAATAATAATATATATATATATATATATATATATTTCTTTTATTTTTTTTATTTTTTTACTGTCACTTTTTATCAATTTAATGCATCCTTGCTGAATAAAAGTATTAATTCCTGACCCTAAGATTTTGGACAGTAGTATATATATTATACGTTTCGGAATGAAACTGTGTTTTGAACGAATTAATCAGGTGAATTAATCAGCTGTTTGAATGAATCGAATTATTAATGACTTAGTCATTAAAACATTTACCGCCACCTACCGGCAGTTTTATTTAGAGTATCACTTCATTTAAAAAAATATTTTCATATTTCCATTGAATAAAAAAACCCATTAAAAGTATAGTTCTCTCAAAAATGAAAATTCTGTAATTTACTCACCTCATGGTCATTTTTAGCCTTAAAGTTTGTGTAATAAATTCTATGTTGAATCAACAACAACAAAAATCAAATGAATACTTGATGCTTTTTCAATAATGACTTTAAATCTTTTGGCGGACATTTCTCAGGCAGAGTTTATGTACGTTTCCTTCAGGAGCATCAGTGAATGTTTGAACCTTTTTTAATAGTTGTGTTTGAGTCCCTCAATCTTCCTTGTTGTGAAAAGATGGATCTCAAAATCATACAGTCACTGCTGGAAAAGGTTCAAATATGCAGAAAATGCTGGAAAACTGAAGAATTTGGGAATCCAGGTAACGACACCGTATTAAGAATCAATGGTTTATAACCCTTTGAACGGGGGTCATTTTAATAAATGCAGCTTTTTTTGTCTTGTGGACTATATGTAAAAGATTTTGATGTAAGATATCTTAATATCTTCAGATACTTTTTCTTGCAACTATGTATGTATGTGTATATATATATATACACAGTACTGTGCAAAAGTCTTAGGCATGTTAATATCTTAATATATAAGAATTTCTTCAAGAATCTTGGAGATGTTCCCACAGTTCTTCTGGATTAAGTTTGTCTCAGTTTTTTCTGTTTCTTCATGTAATCACAGAGGGACTCGATGATGGTGAGATCAGATCATCCTGGCTGTTGTCAGATTCCTTGTGCATACAGAAATCTTACTGGATTATAACAATTAATGGTATTAACATGCCTAAGACTTTTGCACAATACTGTGTATATATATCAAAATAGATCAAAGACCAAAAAGCCCATTCCTCACAAACAGACTGACCAGCAGCTTTGCCCCTCCTCAGGCTGTTGATGGTTCGTTGCTGTTGTCGTAACAGAGCCTGTTGTTGGATATCTAGGCTGTGATCATCACTGGGGGGGTCTGGATATGCCTGCCGCACCTCCTCACGGGATGCACCTTCTGATAACACAAACACACACAGATAAGAGTCAACCTCTCCTCCAGGACTACAGCATCACTGACAGATAATGCAGGGATGAGGAATACAGATATGGACACACATAATCCAATCACAGAAAACACAGACTCATATTGCAAATCAGTGTTGTCCATCATACATGACAGGAGAACAGCAGCTCTGCCATGGCCAAACCAGCTGATACAGAAATGTAGAGAGGGAATCAGAGCTGGATATAGAGCATGACAAAGCAAGGGCATGGAGCCAGGCGCTGAGTCACGGCTCACGGAGATGCTACTCATTTCTCTCCTGCTGGGGGGTTTGATGACTGATATGACTATTCGACCCATGGGGTGAGAAGATGAGAGGGAGAGTTGATGAATATATCTTCTGAGCAGGGGAGAAGGTTAAAAGACTTCCAAAGGGACATGAAACAAGACATTCCTCTAGGAAAACATATTAGCATCAGGACATTGGATATAAAATAATGCAGCTTTCACTCAACCACATCAAGGTTTTTACTCTTGGGATCCAAGTGTAATTCATTTTAAGCCTCAAATTTAAATTCCAACGATAATACTAGCTACAATGATATTGTCCTGTTTAATCTTTAACTTCTCTATTCACGTCTACACCAATAACCCCGACAAAATGTCTATTGCCTATATCTAAAAGTGGTATTTTATTTATGTCCTATTATAGTATTTATTAATATTTTGTATTGGCTTTTATTTTTAACTTATTAAAAATTATTTCACTTTTTTCAAGGTTTAGTCATTTTGTTATGTTTGTCGTTTTTATTCGTTTTTTTTATTTATAGTAGTCAACACATGAAGTGGATCAAAAAAGTTCATCAAAGTTGTCCTAAGAAAAGAAAGGGTATTGCTCAAAATTCATGTATAACTTTGATGAAAGGTTTTTATCCACTTCAAATGTTGACTACTGTATATGTTTCTATTTCTTTCATTTATAACCGTTTCATTTTTAGTTAAGTAATTTTAGTACTTCAATTTAAAAATATCATTTAAGTTAGTTTCCAATGCTACATTTCAAATTTTCTTTTAAGTTTTTTTTTATCTAATATTTAAAATGTATTTTCAGCTTTATTTCAATTAACAAAAACAATTATTAGTAGTTTTAGTTAACTAACAACACTGAGTGATTACCAGAGGATACTTTTTATTAACTTCATCCATCCATTCATAAGATCCATCCATCCATAAGATCCATTTATCCATCCATCCATCCATCCATCCATAAGATCCATCATTCTGAATCTAAAAGTTTAACTTAAAAGGCTAAAACCTAAAATCCATTTAAGGCAAGTCAGTCACATAGCGGCCATCTTGGCAAGTAGTATCTCGCTGAACTAATTTAGCCAGTGTGTTAAAGTGTGACTTTACAAGCTATTTGGAGAGCAGATGGCAGGTTTTTGCTGTTACACTGAAGCTAACAAAGGATCAGACTGTGGGCAACAAGAAATGAGTGGCTGGTGATAAAGGCTGGTGAATGGGATTTGGGGAGCCATCACGGCTGTGATGAGTCTTTTTGAGTGAAATTACAGGCCCATTGAAGAGTTCTTCAGACGTTTTCCAAGCAAAAGACAGGAAACTCTTATGACATTTACCTCTGTACTTCAGATGATTAAAATCTTGTAGGTTGTGCATGTTGGTTGCTGCAGTGGTGTGGGAAGCCGGCCTCCTGCTGGGTACTTGTCTGCGTAGTCTTGCCACATCAAAAACATCCTCTCGGAGGTGTTCTCTTGGCCTGTTCAATATGTAAGGCATAATGCACGGTCAGAGGGTCATGATGACAAGACAAACCATGACAGGATGATCAGGTACATCATTCTGAAGGGGTTTATTTTGAAATATTGACTGTACATTACATAGCTACTTACTAAATAAATAGGAACTCCAGTGAAATATACAGAATTATGTTTGTGGAGGGAAATGAACTTCATTAAAGGGTCTAATTGACACACGGGTTCTGAATGTGTCTGTGCAGGATGTTTGTTTATTACCGTACCTGCCATGAACGGGAGGGATGTGGTAATTTGTGTTGGACTGCATTAACTGTCCCTCCAGGCGTCTCTGTTCGCTCCGCAGCTGCCTACGCAAGGCTGATAACTCCCTGATCACTGTCTGCTTTTCTTCTGAAATAAAAAGACGGTATACAGTTCAGGGGCTTTGTCCTTCATAGCTCCGACGGCTAGAGTACAAGCGGTGATGAGAGTTACCTGTGGCCCTGATCTCGTTCCTGCGGGCAGGCACCGGGGGAGAATGTGGTGCTGACATCGAGTGCATCTAATTGAAAACAGACAGAGGAAAACAAAATAACTGTTGGTTAGTAATGTCTATTATTGTTTCCTTGGGAGTGTAGGGACTACACCTAGATTTACTGGTATAAATGATAAACAAGCAAGTTGAGGGAATAATTCCTATTCTGACCTGACAGCAGAAGATCACCTAGACACAGTGATACTAGGGGTTAATCAGGAACGTGAGAGCAATACCAGATCTCACCACAACATCCACATTTCCCCTAACTAAACTTGCCCTAGCAGCCTCATTCCCCTCAACCCCCACATGTGCTGGAACCTAACTACACCCCCTCCTCTCTGATCTATAAACACTTAAGATCTCCCCGACTAAATCTAACCTAGCCCCTCCTCTTTCTCCCCCTATCGCCATCAAGCCAGATAGCGAGTCAGAACAAATGATGGCTTTCTCCTCCCCGCCTTCTTCCACCTTCTTCTACAAGTTCAGCTGTAAAGATTGAAAGACCATCAGGCAATCTATGACACTGTCTAACATGGAAATGCGGAACATATAAACCAAAGCCCACTTTCTTACTCTCAGGGTCTCTAGATCCATCTGTATAAATATCTATGTACACTGTAAAACATTTAACCGTGATTTTTACGGTAAAAAAACGGCAGCTGTGGTTGCAAGAACTTTACCATCAAAAATACGGTAGCAACCCGTTATTGGTTTTACAGACTTAACTTAAAATTTACAGTAATAAACTGTATTTTATTATGTGATATAATGTGAATTTACCGTCCTATGGAAGTATTAATATCTGTTTTGTACCATAATACACTGATAACCACCAATCACAGCAGTGATGAGAGTCACATGATCAATCAAAGCTCATCACAAGCAGCTCTTCCACAAGAAAGTTAATACTACAGAAGCTGCACAGTGTCATTCACACAAACTTTAAACACCATCACGGTAACACGCATGAAATTTTAAAAATGAACATTAATTTAACAACATTAAATGTAACATAAAACCCTAATGTAAATAACTGATTAGAAAAAACGAAGAAAACATGAAGAAACATAGTTATTTCAACAAAAATACATCAGATGTGAAGTGTCACACAGGGAATTGTGGGAATGTCAATTTACGGTTTTTCACTGTAAATTATACAATGAGTTGTTCTTTTTCACTTTTAAAAACTGTAAATTGAATGGTATTTTACAGTAAAATTACATTAAATGTACCATTCGATCTATCACAGTTATTTACCGTATATGGTACGGAAACTTTCTGTTAACCAATTAACAGTTTTTCTCTGTAGCATTTTTACAGTCTTTTTCCATTAAAATTACAATATTTTTTACAGTGTAGCTATTCCATAAATTCCTAAGATGCTCCTGTACATAGTGAGCAACATTTCCTACACTTCCTTCCTTTATTAAATTTTTAATAGATATATCTACATCAGCCTCAGGCAGTAACCAATGAGGGATAGATGACCAGTAGACAGAAGGCACCATTTTCCTTTCATTAAGCTTAAGCTCCTCTGCGTATGTCTTAACAGAATGTAAAACACTGAATCTATTAAGTCTACTCTCACCCTTCCTAAACTCCCAACACTCCGCTAACAAAGAAATTGAAGGAAGAGCTGACCCAGAGCTTTTAATTTTGATGAAATAATTGAATGCCCAATTTTGCACGTTGCAGCCTCAGCAGAACCTCCCCTGCTTCCACCAGCAGCGACAGAATCGCCGTTGTCCCCAGAACACATCCTCAAAGCCCTAGATTGAACCACATCTAACTTACTAAGTGTGGACCTAGCTGCTGATCCATATGCCAGACACCCATAATCAAAAACTGATCTTGTCCAGCCCGGTCTCACCCCAAAACGTCACATACTGACGGGTCTTGACCATACGGCAACATACGACGAAAAGGGTACCCCTATAACGTCAATATGAGACGAAGACATAAGCGCACCAGCAGCGCCTCCTAGCGGTACCCTAACACATACCTAAACCTACCCATAACCCGAATCGTCACACATGGACGTTAAAGGGGTACCCTTTTCGTCGTATGTTGCCGTATGGTCAAGACCCGTCAGTATGTGACGTTTTGGGGTGAGACCGGGCTGGACAAGATCAGTTTTTGATTATGGGTGTCTGGCATATGGATCAGCAGCTAGGTCCACACTTAGTAAGTTAGATGTGGTTCAATCTAGGGCTTTGAGGATGTGTTCTGGGGACAACGGCGATTCTGTCGCTGCTGGTGGAAGCAGGGGAGGTTCTGCTGAGGCTGCAACGTGCAAAATTGGGCATTCAATTATTTCATCAAAATTAAAAGCTCTGGGTCAGCTCTTCCTTCAATTTCTTTGTTAGCGGAGTGTTGGGAGTTTAGGAAGGGTGAGAGTAGACTTAATAGATTCAGTGTTTTACATTCTGTTAAGACATACGCAGAGCAGAAACTTCTCGCCCGTGTGCGTGCGGCTCGATGATATCGGGCAAGGATACTCATCCTTTATGCATCGCATGCCTGGGGGTGAGACACGCACAGGCAGCCCTCGCTAATCCCGAGGGCTGTCCTCACTGTTCTCTCTTACCGTCGAGGGTGTTAGAGAGAAGAGTGCGTGTCGCGGCCACTAACAAGGGTGATCCCTGCTTTTCTCCGCCACCGCGGAGGAGGCTAAACAGCCTCCGGCGTCCTGCAGCTGGGGCGAATACATGGACGAATTCTACCCGCAACTACCTCCCCTCTTTGGATCCGTAGGGCTTACGGATGTGAGAGAGGAGGATGACGAGGACGACAAGGCCATCGCTCGTTTGTTAGAGGACGATGGTGAGGATGATGACGAAGATGCGATCCTCCCGCCAAATCCACCCCGGCCGGACAGCGCGTTAAGCGAGGGTTCACCCTCCCCGGCTCAGGCGGAGCTCGACCTGCTCGAAATGTGCCGGAGGGCGCGGCAAAACTCTCCATAGACTGGCCATCACAGCAGTCGGGCCAGGGGGCAGAGAGAGATCTCTATGACGGTAACAGACTGCCGTCACGTGCCCCACCAGCTAAGCAGCTCATTCCAGCGGTCCCCGCGTGCGTTTCGGAGATGAAACGTTTCTGGGATAAGCCATTTTCTCACAGAGTTCCCGTAAAGGGATTTTCTAGGCTGGATGTGGATAAAATGGAGGAGTTAGGGATGTCAAATTCCCCTCCTGTCGAGCTGTCGGTTGCACATCATCTCCACCCTAACCGCAGGACAGCTTTTTCCTCGGCTTCAGCTTCACTGCCAGGACGCACTGATCGTCTAACGGCCTCAGTGTTTCAGAAAATGTATCGCTCTTCTGCACTGGCAGTGAGAGCTCTTAATGCCACCTCTCTCCTCACTGCTTATCAGGCAGAGCTAATGGAAGAGATGGGGAGGCAAATGGATGCTGGGTCACCAAACCCAGCCCTCTGGGAAGACATTTGTGTTATTGCAGATCTCAACCTGAGAACTTCCAGAGGTGCGGTACAGAGCTGCGGCCGCAGCATGGGCTTGGCAGTGGTCGGCGAGCGAGCTCTCTGGCTGGGGCTGTCAGGGCTGTCAGACAGAGAGAAAGCAGACTTCTTGGATGCTCCAGTTGAGCCCAAAGCCCTTTTCGGGGCATCGGTCACTGCAATGAGAGAACGGTGCGATCAAAATAAGCAGGAGGGTGAGGCTTCCAGACATGCCTCCCTCGCAGATCCACCGTTAGGGTTTCTCATCCACCACGGCCTAGGTTTGAAGCCCCACAAAGGGGGTGGTCGGCCAGATTTTAGAAACCCCAGACCTTCTCAGCCTCAGCGTTCTGAGCCACAGTCAAAGCCAGCTCAGCCGAGGGGTAAACCTTCCTTCGCGGCGGCTGCAGCCAGACACCGTCCGGCAAACCCTCAGGGAGGGAAGAAACGGCGGGCAATCTAGTATTTCGTCAGGCTCAGAACGAAGGGATGAGCAACAGCACTCACGGAGATCTGTTGCTATCCTCCCTCAAGGAGAATGGTCATTTTCTCCCCCTCCAGCCAAGAGAAGGCGTCGGACAGGGAAATTGTTCACAAGTTCTATAATGACCAGTTTGTGAAGTTGGCACCAGTTCCCCCAGTGCCTCACAGAAAAGTTTCCTTCCCTCCACCCACGGGGTTACAACAGAGGGCAGAGGGCTGTTTTCCAAAAGACATGTGTGCTATGGAAATAATAAACACGTTCCCTGTGCATCCAGGCAGTGGGCCGAGGGCACAGCTATGTTTGAAAATAAAAACACACACAAAAACAAAATTGTCAAAATCAGAGCTGCAGTCCCCAGCTCCACCACTAGAGGGCGCCGCCGCGTCACTAGTGGACGAGAGCTGCTGCGGTCCGCTCGCTGCTCAGGCGGAGAGCTGGCGCGCATGCGCAGTACACCCCTGGGTTTTATCCACAATAAGCCGGGGTTATCGTCTGCAATTTGCTGTAAAACCTCCACTTTTCAACAGTGTGTTAATGTCAGCAGCAGAGGGGGAGTCAGCTCAGGTTGTGGAGGAAGAAATAGCCTCTTTATTGAGCAAAAGAGCTATTCGAGTTGTGCCGCCGGAGGACAGCCATCAGGGTTTTTACTCCCGGTACTCCGTCCTATTCTGGATTTACGGAACCTCAACAAACACCTCAGGAAATACAAGTTCAAAATGTTGACCTTAAAGACGTTATCTCAAACTATTCGTCCCAAGGACTGGCTTACGTCAGTCGATCTGAAAGATGCATATTTTCACATAAGCATCTACCCAGCACACAGTCGGACAACACAACGACGGTGGCATACATAAACCGCCAGGGAGGCACACGTTCCCATCGGCTTCACAGTCTAGCACAGAAAATAATCTTGTGGGGCGTGAAGCATTTTCATTCACTACGGGCAACCCACGTCCCGGGAATAATGAATGTGGGGGCGGATCTCTTGTCCAGGGGGAATCCTCTGTATGGAGAATGGACTCTCCACCCTCAGGTAGTGAGCCAGTTGTGGGAGAGGTTCGGCCGGGCTGCCGTAGATCTCTTCGCCTCGCACGAAAACACTCAGTGTCCTCTGTTCTTCTCTCTGGCGAGAAGCGGTGCGCCTATGGGTGTGGATGCTCTGGCGCACCCGTGGCAAACGCGCTACTGTACGCGTTTCCTCCACTGAGTCTGATCTTTCCAACTTTAAGAAGGGTAAGAGAGTTCGGTCACTCGGTCATAATGATTGCCCCGAACTGGCCAGGGAAGTTGTGGTTGACGGAGATAATACATCTCCTTTACGCACAGCCCTGGCCCCTCCCGTTGCGCAGGGACCTTCTCTCGCAAGCGCGCAGGGAGATATTTCACCCAGCCCCAGACAAAGTGGCTCTTTGGGCCTGGCCCGTGAGAGGTTAAACTTGAGTGTGACAGGTTTGCCTCCTAGGGTGATTGAAACAATTCAGAACGCGCGAGCAGCTTCAACGCGCTCGGCATATGATCGGAAATGGGCTGTGTTTGAGCGATGGTGCGCACACAGACATATTGTTCCTTTTCTCTGTTCTGTCACGGATACGTTGTGTTTTCTGCAGGAACTTTTGGATAAAGGCAGAGCCTTTTCAACTGTTAAGGTTTATCTTGCCGCAATTTCTGCGTGTCATGTGGGGGTTGACAATAACACTGTAGGTCAACACCCGCTTGTATGCAGGTTTATGACAGGTGCACGGCGTTTCAACAGGGTTTCAAAGCCACTGATTCCGCCGTGGGATCTGTCGGTGGTCCTTAACGCACTATCTCAGCCCCCTTTTGACCCTATAGAGAGTGTTGAATTAAAGCTCCTTTCGCTAAAGGCTGCTTTATTATTGGCTCTTTCGACCGCTAAGCGGGTGATGAACTTCACGCATTGTCGGTGCATAACTCCTGTATGCAGTTCGCTATGGACTACTCGAGAGTAACTCTCAAAACTAATCCAGCGTTTGTCCCTAAAGTTAGCGAGTCAGCTCTCTCCTGTAATCAGGTGGATTTACTGGCTTTTCATCCACAGCCTTTTCTCTCGTCAGAGGATGCGCGGCTTCATTGCTTGTGCCCTGTCCGTGCGTTGCGTCACTATGTGGACAGAACGAGAGCGCTAAGGAAGAGTAATCAGTTGTTTGTTTCATGGGCTGATTCTCATAAAGGGAAACCTATTTCGCGTCAGCGCCTGTCCCACTGGGTAGTGGAAGCTATTATATTAAGTTATAATGGCATGGGTCTCTGTCCTCCAGAAGGGCTGAGGGCTCATTCTACCAGAGGTTTGGCGACCTCATGGGCACTGTTTAAGGGCGTTTCAGTTCAGGACATATGTGCTGCAGCAAGTTGGGCTTCGCCTCACACATTTGTCCGATTTTATAGACAGGATGTCACTGAGCCGTCACTGGCTCATTCAGTCCTAAGTGTGTAAAAAAAAAAAAAACACACTTGTTATGTGGTGTGTTTGTTACATACATCACTGAGTTGGTTGACAGGCCTGCTTCAGACAGCATTCTTGCCCTCTTGTTTCATGTAGTTACAGGGTAAGTACAATAAAAACACATGTACACACACAATCTGGCATCACTTGGAAAACCTTTATTTGAAAAACAACTTATTTCAAAACGGATTTATAGCACTTTGTTTCTCTTGCTCGGTTTCCTCCTCATCTTGTTACTCTTCTTCTTTTTCTTTCTTTCCACTGATGAATCTTAAGAAGGAATCCCATGACATGTCTATTGCTATTCTTTATTATGTGTTAAAAGAAAATACAGTAGGCTACAGAAATGTCCTCACCATTTACTCATCTTTTACCCTCATGTCATCCGAGATGTATACCAATTTCCTTCTTCAGATTAACACAAACAAAAGTTTTTAGAAAAATAAATAATCTCTGTGATTGCAAATAGCAGCACATACAACAATAACTACAGTATCCATAAGACCCCAATGGATGAATCAATGTCTTCTGAAGTGAAACGATAAGCGTTTGTAAGAAAAATACCAAATATTAAAAAAAAATTAACTGTATACTATCGCTTCTGATCAATTCTCCAATATAATCTGTCTGTCATTTTCAGGACCCCACTTTTAGGACCGCATTTCTAGGATTTTTTGTGACAGCGCCACCTACCGACTCTAAGAACCGCAGTCTCAGGAACGCATTTCCAGGACCCTAGTTTTGGAGGACCGAAAAAAAGTGCCACCAAGGCAGTATTTCCAACCAGTTTAACTACATTTAGAGTTTTACAGTTTTTTTAAAGTTTTATTACACACAAATACTACTCAAGTAAAATAAACAAGGAATCATGTTATAGTCTTTTCAGTCAGATCGACCACATTTTCAAGTACAGAGGGAAGACAAGGATGACTCTGGGGGTAGATTTAAGATTGTGTTTATTTTACTAAATAATATATGACAACTGAACTTCAACACACACACAAAAACAAATTTGTTCATGACGTGAACCACATAGACAGAACTTCATGGACAGCATCATCACTGACTCCTAAGAGAGAGAAAGAGAAGTGAATTAAATAAGGAACATTTAGTTCCTCATTTTAGTTCCATTTAGTTGAAAATGAGGATCTTAGTTACCACAGAGTGCACACACATATACGATACAAAAATAATGATATCAATCTTCATAACAATTAATGTTCATAATACTATTAATGCATACTGTTCAAATATTTAAAAAAATGATTTTGATGTTGTGGGAACAAAGGTTCTAGAAACACTCATCTGAACTGAGGAAAAAAAATGATATAGAGAGATGCAAGAAATCTGAATAGAAATAACATATTATACATATGATATGTGTTTCTTGAAAAACATTTTAAAGTAAATTTCATATTAATAAATAGACATAAATTAGCCGACCAGCCGACTCTCATGCACTCGCTGGTGACAGTTGGTCGGTAGCGAAAAGATGAGTAAATTATGAGAACATTTCGGGTGTACTGTATTTTCTTTTGATACAGAATACAGAATAGAAAAATACTCCTTCTTAAGATTAGGCAAATCAGTGGAACGATAGAAAAAGAAGAGGAGGACAAAGAGGAGGAGGAAGCCATGCAAGAGAAACAAAAAAGAACAAAACATGCTACTTTCTGTCAGGACTTTAGTATTTGAAATGAAAAGTTGATTTAAAAAAAATAATAAAGAATAAGAAGTGTAATATGTTGTAAATCTGTTTTGAAATAAGTTGTTTTTCAAATAAAGGTTTTCCAAGTGATGTCAGATTGTGTGTGTACATGTGTTTTTATTGTACTTACCCTGTAACTACATGAAACAAGAGGGCAAGAATATAAAACTTGCAGCACAGGGTGAAGTCAGTATACATTAACTACGATATGAGACACATGCAAATTTAATATAAAACTATGTAACGTCGGTTAAATGGCGCTCTATTGCGCGGCAGGATTTTGAACACGGTCCAGAGCTGTTGCTGGGTACCGCGGACAGACGCTGAAAGGCACCGCCGGTGTGTGTACACTTCTAGAGAATAATGCGTTCGAATTTAAAAGACGCGGCGCGGGGCTGAGCTGAGCTGCGCGTCCGGTGTGCGACCCCCTTTAAGCTTTCCTAGAAACACTTGCGCCAAATTCAAACATAACGATTACAATGGCGGAATACATCGTCTTTCTGCAAATGTTTCTCCTTGCTTTGCGATCCTATTTTGGGGTCAGGAGAAGACGTTTAGAACCAGTTTGTGCTGTTCGGACGGAGGTTACGTTCGAGAAGAAGTTCGACAATAACCCCGCCTCCAGCATGACGTGGTTAAAGAACGGTTCTAGTCCAGCAAAGAGTTGGTTCCGCTTTGGAACCAATTTTCCTGGCCGAGAACCGGTTCTTTGGCTGTCGAAACACAAAGAACTGGTTCGCGAGTAGGCACCGGCTCCGAACCGGCACCAGCACTGCCTTGGTGGAAAAGGGGTAATTGAGGATTGTTGCACTGCAGCTGTCTTCTAGCCAGTGTTCAATAATGCAGTGACTCAGTTCAAACACTTAATGATTCGTTCCACAGTTCAAACACTCAGAATCTCTCACTGTTCGACAATTCAGTGACTCATGACTCACGCTCATGATCTTTATCAATGTTCAATGATGCAATGACTCAGTTCAAACACTCCACAGCAACGGCACAAGCAAAGCAAAGATTCTTAGAAAAACAATGGCTGAGACTGTAGCACAATGGCAGTTTCAAGCAGAAAGCCCAAACTTTTAAATTATTGAGATGGTCTTACCTCAGGCCTGGACTTGAAAGCATCATCTACCTGGAACTCAGGCTTCAACACACTGACTCTCTGAAATGGGAGAAGGCCACACACACACCAGCGCGGAGGTCAGGGAGGAATGGAAGCCTCACGGGAGATGGATGGTTTTGGCCGAGAGAAACAGCTCATCTAACCACTGGCACGGTGTCCACTGGCACGGAGCGGAGTGAGCGTTTTCAATGGAAGTCGAGCTTCATACCTGCGCAGTGCATTGTGGGATTGACAGCAGGCCGGAGAAAGCGTTGAGAGCGGCTGAGAGCGTCAAAAAGGGTGGGCAGTTCTCCCCTTAAATATCCACTGCAAATATCAACCGAAAAATGCCGAGCGACAGAGAAAAAGTAGTTTCCGACGTATGTTTCCGACTGTCCGCGAAACTGAGGAGGATTACTGAGCTGAAATCATGTGACATTTAAAAGTCTAACTTTAAGTGCACTTTGCATAAACCATGATTTCTCAGTCCGGGCAAAAAGTTTATTACCATATTACCATATTTTTTGACTATTTATTTTCTATAAGAAAAAAAAAATATGGATTTCAAGTAACACTACCAGATAAGCATATTTTTGTTGCTGAATAGATATTTAGGTCAACAAAATTCAAATCAATAACACTTCCTCTTAAATGACATAAGACAATTATCCCTAACTTTTTTTTTGTTGCTATCCCTACCTAAACTGAGCTGCTCACATGTGTTAAAAACAACAACAACTAAAATTATGTAAATAAAATGATTACTTCAGATTTTAAGTTATATATAGACATATTAAGAAGGACATCTGTTGGATATGATGTGTTTGCTGCTGATCTACAGAAATGTTGTGACTCTAAATAAACTTACATTTAGCCAGGGCTGGACTGGGACAGAAAATCGGCCCTGGCATTTTGGCCCAGACTGGCCCACTACAACACCACCCATCTTTGCACGCCCTTGAATATGTTTTTGTTCAACTCCTATTCATTAAAACCACTAATGCCATGTAATGAGCGAGTATAAACGAGTGAGAGTTAATAGATGAAATAAGTACAAAATTGTAATTTATTTATTCAACTGAACTATACTCCACAGTGATGCATCCAAAAAACAAGATATAAGTGGCATTGGCATAGCAATACCAGTGTTTCTCATGGGAATTTTGTAAAACTGTGGTGGGTGCACCTCAGTCGTTCTAGGGGGGTTTGGGGGCATGCTCACCCTAAGAAAATGTTGTGCATTTTAATGTTAAATTCATCAATCTGGTGCAGTTTGAGGGTTCAAAATTAAAAGCTCCAACCCATATTCAGTGTGTAAATATAACAAAGAAAAAATCATACCAAACGTTTAGTAACAGTGTAGCCATATTAGTTTAGTAACTAATAGCCATATATTGTAAAACAAATGCACTGAAAAATAAAGAAAACTTTCATAGTTAGTTTTGTACTAATTTCTAAACTTGAAAGTGATCAGCACATGATCTTTTATTTTGACGGAAACTGCATCAAGCTTTTATTGTGGTGGAAAACATGGAAAAAAAACGCCTCTCATTAAACTTCTAGTAAATTTCTGTAATCGTCAACTATGCAGATGTGGAAATAATGCGTAACTGGGTAATGCGTTCCTACACTCATAGCCTAAGTGTTTTGAAAGTAGTTCTGCTTACCGCGCGCGGACTCTACACTTTCTCATCTGTCTCACCTCCTCACTATCCTCCTCATCAGCCACTGGAGTATGAGATGTAGCCTATCGGCCCAAAAAGCACGTCGGCCCACCGGGCATTTGCCCGGTATGCCAGATTACCAGTCCAGCCCTGCATTTAGCAGATGCTTTTATTCACAATAATAGAGCAACAATATTCATCGTCTACAATGCCAGTTTAAAAAAGAAGCTATATTAGGAACTAATTTGAGTAAAGAACAATCTTCTTTTAAAGTAACATTCTTAAATAAAGGGACATTTATTTGAGAAGCAAAATGACAATGGATAATAAATGTTGTTTTCTGTGAAACTCATAACATGCATAAAACAAAAAATGGCATGGTGTAACGAGCGACAGTAACCATCAGAGGATACGCCAACCCAGACAATCACCTCACATACACACACTACATTTCCCATGATCCTTTGCCCAGACCAATCAGCATGACACGTCCACCTGTGTGTCATTACCTTGTTTAGCTCACCCCATATAAGCCTGGTGTTCACACTCATTCCCTGTGAAGTCATGTTAGTTGTTTACACTGCATCTCTGAGCGTTTTCCTGGTCTTATGGCTCTTGGTTTGGGATTTCATGGCTGTCTCTGGATTAGGGGTTCATAAACAGTGGAAATATTCTGCTATTATGAGCTTCTTAACCCCATTCCTGGAGTTCAGGGAAACACACTCCGCATATGAATATTTTATTCAGACCTTGTGATTTCATAATGCTGAGCCAATTCACGATTCCAGCTTAAATTCGGTTGATAATGCAGCCCTAGATTGCCCTTACACACAGGGCCTAAAACTAACTTTTTACCACACCTGCCAATGGCCGGTGAATTAAGAAAATGTACAGGCCAAAGATATTTATTTTACCAGCCATGACACAAGAGCAGGCAGGTATGACACCAAATCTAGATGCTTGTGAGAATTCATATACTCTATTCCAATTTCGCTACCAAAGCTAAAACTTCTAGCTTAACTAATATGAATTTAAAAGCCTAAATTTTGTAAAGACAAGTAAACAGTCAGTAATAAAATAAGAACAATCAAATTGAAAGTGTAAGGCGGTGCCAAAAGTCTGGGCTATCCCTCGAGAGAGAACAGAAGGCTCACAGGAATTAACATCTGAAGCAACACCCGAGACGCAGCTCACACTTCACTTGGACATCTCCCCCTTCTCCTCCTCACCTAGAACTCGCTGAAAACCTACGCAATGTTAAGGATGTGCAAAAAGTAAATATGCATGTTTGGTATCATTTAAAGTATCTCAGTGCGCCTAGTAAATGAAAATGAAATGAAAAGCTAAAAGAAGTAATAAAATAGGATAAAAGTGATGTGTCCATTAAAGGTGTTCCCTCCCCCAGATCCTCCATTCAGACGATACCTCCTGTGTGTAAAACAGGAACCCATTCAAGTATCCTGATCTCACAGTTGTAAACCCCTCAATAGGGGACCAAAAATCTAATTATTTGGTAAGAATATTCAATTATCTTGGTTTAATAAGGAAAAGGAGCAGAAAGGTACGAGGAGTCTGTAGGTTGACTTCCCACACGACCGCTGTGTAATTGTCGTTGCCAGGTAATCATTTCTACAAATTCCTCTATTTCTGAATTGTTGTTATGATATGATTAACTGATGATTTTATGATTTAGGCGGGCTTACAAAAGCAAAAGCACAAATAAATACAATACATAGCCTACCAATGAAATAAACAGTGCTCTTCAAGCAGGTCTCATAGTTTTCAGGTACCGCAATTTAATAAAGTAGGCTAATGTGTGTGTGTGTGTGTGTGTGTGTGTGTGTGTGTGTGTGTGTGTGTGTGTGTGTGTGTGTGTGTGTGTGCTAGACATATAAATAGTTTTAAGTCTAAATTAAAAACATATCTCTTTAGCCTGGCCTTCCTATAAATCCTATAATCTCCTCTTCACTGTAAAAAATTTCTAACCCTCCCAAATCAAAAATTTCAAGTGACCGATAACATCTAAATTTTTCAATTGGCCCAAGGGAAATTCTGTAAATTATAAAATAAAATTTACAGATTTTCACTTGGGCTAATTGAACAATTTAGATGTTACCGGTCACTTGAAATTTTTGATTTGGGAGGGTTTGAAATTTTTTACAGTGTTCTTCTTCTTTCCTTTATTCTAATACATTTTCATACATTTTTTATTTTTGTATTTTACTTGTACTTGTATTTATATATATATATATACATATATATATATATATATTTTTTTTTTTTTTTTTTTGGGGTGGGTGTTGGTGGGGGCTTTTAAAACAGTGTGTGTGTGTGTGTGTGTGTGTGTGCCTGTAAAGCACTTTGAACTGCATTGACTTGTCTGGAAAAGTGCTATATAAATAAAATTTGCTTGCTTGCTTGCTACTCATTCCCTGCGAAGTCTTGTTAGTTGTTTACACTGCATCTCTGAGCGTTTTCCTGGTCTTATGGCTCTTGGTTTGGGATTTCATGGCTGTCTTGGATTAGGGGTTCATAAACAGTGGAAATATTCTGCTATTATGAGCTTCTAAACCCCATTCCTGGAATTCAGGGAAACACACTCCGCATATGAATATTTTATTCAGACCTTGTGATTTCATAATGCTGAGCCAATTCATGATTCCAGCTTAAATTTGGTTGATAATGCAGCCCTATTACCCTAAGATTACCCGAGACAGAGGATGATGTACTGGAGCTTAAGCGGATGTTTCAACTGTTCATACAGGATCAGCAAGAGAGAGATACCCGTCAGATAAGGCCGGTGACTTAAGAAAATGTACTGGGCAAAGATTTTTTTTTTACCAGCCATGACACCAGGTATGACACCAAAACTTTAGATGCTTGTGAAAATTCATATACTCTATTCCAATTTCGCTACCAAAGCTAAAACTTCTAGCTTACTAAAATGAATTTAACAGCCTACATTTTGTAAACAAGTAAACAGTCAGTAATAAAATAAGAACAATCAAATTGAAAGTGGTGCCAAAAGTCTGGGCTCCCCCTCGAGAGAGAACAGAAGGCTCACAGGAATTAACATCTGAAGCAACACCCGAGACGCAGCTCACACTTCACTTGGACAATCTCCCCTTTCTTCTCCTCACCTAGAACTCCCTGAAAACCTACGCAATGTCAAGGATGTGCAAAAAGTAAATATGCATGTTTGGTATCATTTAAAGTGTCTCAGTGCGCCTAAATGAAAATGAAATGAAAAGCTAAAAGAAGTAATAAAATATGAGAAAAGTCATGTGTCCCTTAAAGGTGTTCCCTCCCCCAGATCCTCCATTCAGACTGTACCTCCTGTGTGTAAAACAAGAGCCCATTCAAGTATCCTGATCTCACAGTTGTGAACCCCTCAATAGGGGACCAAAATCTAATTCATTTGGGAAGAATATTAAGTAAGGAAAAGGAGCAGAAAGGTACGAGGAGTCTGTAGGTTGACTTCCCACACGACCGCTGTGTGTAATTGTTGTTGCCAGGTAATCATTTCTACAAATTCCTCTAAAGCTGCACAGAGTCATTCATACACACACTAAACACCATCATGGTAACACACATGACATTTAAAAAATGCAATAAACATTAATTTAACAACATTAAATGTAACATAAAACCCTAATGCACATTACTGATTAAAACAAACTAAGAAAACTATGACGAAACCTAGTTATTTTAACAAAAATACATCAAATGTGAAGCGTCACGCGGGGAATTGTGGGAATGTCAATTTACGGTTTTTCACTGTAAATTATCTTTTTCACTTTCAAAAACTGTAAATTTAACCGTATTAAATGTACCATTAGATCTATCACAGTTATTTACCGTATATAGTACGGAAACTTTCTGTTAACCAATTAACAGTTTTTCTTTTACCGTTAAAATCACGATAATTTTTTACAGTGTACCCTCAACATTGATACAATTTACAGTATAAAGTTTCAATAATTCTGCTGCAATTAAAAACAAAAAGGGGGAAATCGGGCAACCTTGTCGAATACCTCTACTAAGTACGAAACGCTTAGATGTACCTTCCTTTAGAGAAACACTACTGTTTATACCACTATATATAGTTCTGACCATATTCTTACATTTAAGTCCAAATCCAAGTTTATCTAAGGCTGTATATATAAATTCATGTTCAATAAAGTCAAATGCCTTATAGAAGTCTAGGAACAGAATAATGGCTCCTTCTTTAATAAGATCAGAGTAGTCCATCATATCCAATACAAGACGTATATTATTAGAAATATGTCTATACCCTTAATAAAGCCTGATTGTGTTATTGAAATAACATCTTCTAAACAAGGTTTTAATCTTTTTGCAAATAAAGAGGTTAACAATTTATAATCAGAATTTAGGAGAGCCGATTTTCAATGTGACGATTATCTTTATTTGGTTTTGGTGGTAGAAGTGTAATAAGACCTTGTTTCATAGTTTCTATTAATTCCCCAGAACCTAAACAATCTTTAAATCTGGATAACGTTTGCTAAAGATTAAAATGACTTTCTTTGAATTTCAATTCATTCGGGAAATGTATTGTGTCCTGTTTGCAAACTCAATTCACATTCAGGAATTGAATTGGAATTTACGAGGCATTCTCAATTCAATTCTGAAAGTCCAGAGTACAATATTTATAAACTTTATTAAGCCATTGTCAAGTTTATTTTGATCAAATTCTTGTCTAGTGTAAAAAAAAAAAAAAAAGAAAAATTTTCCGCCATTTGAAATAAAAACCAGAGACAATTTCACGTCATTTGAAGATAACAGCAATGCTGCATCTTGTTTGCAACCTCAATTCATATGCAAGAATTAAATTGTAATTTAACATGCCTTCTCAATTCAACCCTGAATGTCCAGAGTAAAACCATTCCCCCTCAGATGCTGGATTAGATGGCTTTTCCAATTATGCACAAAACATCCAGCCAAAAAAGCTCATGCTGTATTCTGCAAAGCACAGCAGTATTGAAGGCGGTTTGGGCACGGACTGCGTCTTTTGAAGTGCTCTGATTGGTGGGGTTTTCTGTAATGCGAGTGGACTCCATGCCGATGAAGACTTGTTCCCTGCTCAGATTTAAGCAGATCTTTAATTCCGTCTCTTAAAAGAGCAGAGCCGCAGGTGGAATGCTAACGTAGTGTCTGCCCAGCGGGAAAAGCTGGAGATGAAGGTAAAGGCCCCCTGTGAGAGCGATTCCCAGCAGCCCTTGAGGCCCACAGGCAGAGGGGAAGAAGAAACAGCCCGTAAGCCAACACAAAGCCGGGGGTTTTACTTCCAGGAACGCTCTCTCCCACCTCACATTTCCATATGGACATCCTCAGTAATAAACCACTCGGCTCCGGATAATGAGCCCCGTACTTCTGCACTCATTAGCGACTCCCAGGCTCCAGCGCTTTAGCCTGCGACGCTAACCTGACGCCCCACTCATTTAGCTTCGACTCTCCGTTAGCCAAGCAGCTAATTAGCAGCACTGCTTTCTCTTGGCAAAGGAAAGCTTCGGCCCTGCTCACCACAGGCTAAATCTCCATTAGCCACGAGGCTAATCAACGCCGCCAAGCTTTGTTAGCATTGCGGCGAGTCATTAGCGAGGCTCACTTCATAGTCCGCGGCGGGCAGATGGTGCTTATTATCTCAACTTGTTAGAACCTTGAAGAAAATGTGCTTTTCTTCTCCCATAGTGTATGATTGCAGAAAAAATATATATGTTTTTAATCGAACATTGATGGATCAACACATTTTGTGGGAAAATAAATCATAAAAGTGGTTTGTTTTGTTCAAAAATCTTATAAATGTATGAGGTGGGGATTACTTTTTGCTAAATATGTCTCACACAATATTTAAGTTAATACTCTGTTCATTTTGATTAAATTTTTTAAAAATGTTGTCGAATAAATGTCATTTTTTAAAAAAAGTTAAGATCTTGAAAACTTTGAAGGAGATCCCATTGTAATTTATTATGGCTTTACAGTAGTAACAATAAATACATTTCATTATATTATATGATTAATATTTTCTAAATATGATGGATTTATTATAAATGTGGTGATTATAAATAAGGTGAGTGAGTTTATGCTTAAAACAAGGGAAATATATATATCAGTGGGGTCAGAAAATAAACTTAATTCAAAGGGAAAACAAGATAATTTTTCCAGTAGATATATATTTTTTCTTGTTTTAGGCATAAAGTCACTTCATTTTGATGATTGTTGACGTTTATTTTTCTGAAAAGTGTATCAGAATAAAGTGAGTTTGCCAACGGGGTCAAAAAAATGTATGTATAAAAAGAGAAAAATAAATTATTTTTCTCAACCCTTTGACAGATATTTTCTTTTCTTGTTTTAAGCATAAACTCACTTTCATTCTGACAAAAATTGAGCAAAACAAGACTTAATATCTTGAGTAATTTGCCTTCCCAAGTAAATGTTTTCCATTACAAATAAAAAATTCTTAAATCAAGATACAAAACAATAATACTTGGTCAGAAAACCTTTTTCTTTTTGCAGTGTATCGTTAGCAACATTATGAAAGTGAATAGCACATAGTAGGCACAACAATGCCGGTTTAAACATCTGTTGGGTACAATATGCGTCACATGACCAACCATCATTGTTTCATCATCATTGTTTACCATAGTTTTCACAGTCAGCGTGTCTTCAAAAGTCTTCAAAAAACTAATTTCACAGGACAAATGAAAGGTTCAGAGACTTTCCTGATGCCAGCTAGGTTAATAGTGATTAAACAAACGTCCCTAGTCGTCCATATTGTCTGTGGCATCCATACGGAGTCTCCGGACCACCAACACAACGACCGCAAGCTAATTACTGTGCGGATTTGGCGCACACAAACCTGGCAGCCTCTGAGAACAATAATCCAGCTATCACAGAGCATGCTGGGGGAAACAGACCATGTTGTATGTAATTTATCCGGCTACACGGCGGTCTGTGCTGTAATTAACATCATCTTTTCCACAGAGCCACTGGCCGACACCGGCCCAAACAAATGAGCGCTGTTTAAAGCAGCTTTTCTGGCCAGCCCGCTGCTGACGGGTCATTAGGATGATTGAGATGATTTTTAGCAAATAAGAAGGAATCGGCGCACACAGTGTCTGTGCATTTAGTAAGCCTGTAATCATCTGATTCGCCCCGCAGGTCAGAACGGTCGATGTAATTCGGATATTCAGAGAGTGGGAACGTTTCTTTCAACGTTTCTTTTCCATTACAAACATCTACACATTCTTAAAATAAGATACATGTACTTGAGAAGCAAAACAGCTTAAGATTCTACGTGAATTTTTCTGAAAAGAGACGTTATCTCGCGTCCAATCTGTACGATATGTCTAAACTCCAGAAATTCATACGAATTGGCCAACTCGTAAAATATGTAAGATTTAGCAAAAAACATACAAATTTGTACGAGTGAGGTTGTATGAATTTGTACGAATTAGCCAGCTTGTAAAATACGTGCAAATTGCCGTGAGATCGGGTTGGAATACGCTGATTTCACGCAGCCATTATTTTGAAATCGAAAGCGAGGCTCCGGTGGGAAGAAAACCGGAAGTGTCGCCTTTAATCACAGGAGAGTCGTGAATGGGATGGCGTATTCTTGTGTTTAATGATGTTGTGTCAATTCTAAAAATGTACATACATTTCTTTCATACTTTAGACTATATACAGTGAAATTCACTTCCGGGGTTCTTCCCACCGGAGCCTCACTTCATTTCAAAATGGCGGCTGCGTGAAATCAGCGTATAGTGTATCAGAATGAAGTGAGTACATGCTTAAAACTAGAAAATATATCTGCCAATGGGGTCAGTTTTTCTCAACAAGTTTTTTTTGTGTGTGTGTTTTAAGCATAAACTCGCTTCATTCTGACAAAAATTTTGCAAAACAAGACTTAATATCTTGAGTCATTCTCAAGTAAATGCATTTTCTTGATTTAAGAATGTTTAGATATTGGTAAAGGAAAACAAAACAAAAATACTAATATTTCAGCTTCTCTCAATTATTAAAGCATAATCGTCTGCGATATTTGAAATATATCCAAAAATGAATCTCGTCTAGACTGTTTGCGAACAAATGTATAGGTATTATTTATTTTTAATTAGTGAAACAATTTTCATTCAGAAAATGCTAGGATTAAATTATGCAAACAAATGCATTAAATTAAACAAAAACATTAAATTAAACAAAAACATTTTAGAAAAAAATGGAAAAAGTCCTTTAATATCAGATTAAACCTTAAAAAGTTATGAACAGTCTTAAAGAAAGATAAAAAAAAAAAAGCCTTCCGGAGATCATGTACTCTTTCAGAAGATGCGTAATAGCGCCCCCTTAGTTAGTGAAAACATGGATTATTGGAAAATTCCATCAATGGCAGGGAATGAGTTCAAGTAAAAAGTGTCCGTTTTGATGTTGACTTTAACCATTAAGGGTATGTTTGCATGACACCGTTTTCAACTAAAAACGTAAAACTTTTTATGCGTTTTGGCCGTTCGTTTACATGACAACAGCGTTTTTGGGTGCCTGAAAACGTAAACATTGAAAACGGGTTTCAAAGTGCACGTTTTTGAAAACGGTCTGCAAAAAAAAGAACGTGAATCTCTGAAGACCGTGACGTCATGCACATACGTATTACGTGTTCAGTCTATAGTGTTTCATCGCCATCTAATGCGAATACAGCGTTTTTTGTCGTTTTCGCGGATCCTTGTGAATGAGGACCGTTTTGACAATGGTGTGTCGTACACGAAAAACTGAAAGGAAAAACTTCTCCATTTTAAGTGTATCGTTGTCGTGTAAACGCACCCTCAGTGACCACCCCATTCAGACTACCGTATTTTCCGGACTATAAGTCGCACTTTTTTTCATAGTTTGGCTGTTTCCTGCGACTTATATTCAGGTGCGACTTATATATCAAAATTAATTCAGACTGAGATGAACCAAGAGAAAACATTACCGTCTACAGCCACGAGAGGGCGCTCTAGTTGGCGGAGTTGTTCAAAAGCGACACCAAGGATGAAGAAAATGATGTGGAATGAGATCGCGGGAGCTTGGTGAACTTGTTTACTGGTAACTTGCTTGTTGGACTCGCTGGCTTATGTTAATTTAGCCTATTCAGCCTCCCAGGTATATGTTCTTTATGCTATTGTGTAGCTGAATAACTGTTAATGTGTTGCGTTAACATACCGGACACCTATTCAGCCTGTTGTTCTGTGTAGTTGAACAACTTGCCTTTCCAGATTAAATATCTGTTCTTGGTCTTGGATTTTGTGAAATACATTTCTAAATAAATGCGACTTATAGTCCAGTGCGACTTCTTTATGTTTTTTTCCTCTTCATGACACATTTTTTGACTGATGCGACTTATACTCCGAAGCGACTTATAGTCCGGAAAATACGGTACAGAACCGATAACAATAAAGACATCAACGTAGAATATCACAATAATACAGTGTAATTTGTCGTCTCTCCCTTTAGATGCTTGAACTCTTTAAAGTCATGTGATTTACCGATTGTCTGGGAATGTTTTTATCACTGAACAGCTAAAAAAAAAAAAAAAATCACTTTGAAAGTGATTCTAACAATAATCATTCCTCTGTGTTGCTATTGTTTGCCGGGCTGTGAACTCTACGATTCGTTTACATTTAGAATGATTTTTAAAACGAAATCTTTATCATTATTGTTACAGATATCGTCCTTGATGTGAACAGGCCGTAATGCTAGTATTCGTGCACTTCTCTCACAGACAAACCGGGAATCTCCAGACGATGAAACCAGGAAAGAGGTTGCTGGCAGAAACACGTGCATCGGTGCATCGACTCACCCCGAACATTTGCCGTAAATCTGGGTCCCGGAAGCGGAAGGGGATGTTGGAGACGTGTAACCGCTTGGGCTGCTGCTTTTCCGTGGAGTCTGAATGTTGCACCTGCTGGGAAACTTCTGTTTGCGTCACGTCTTCCGTCTGTCCGAGGAAAACAAAGACAAAAGAGCCGTCCGTTCATTAGTGCACATAGCCACAGGTTAGACTCAGTGAAGAAACAAACAAACAAATGAAGGATAGTAAGTTAGCCTACTTATCCGCGGCTATCATTTTTCACTCAAGCGGCACGCGGATAAGCAGACGTTGAGTTATGGGGGCCTACCTGAGGTCATGCATCTACGATACGATTATTAATCTCCACCTGTTACTGTCTGAGGAGCCTAAACACAAGATATACTGACAAATATCTGGTACACACACTCGCACTCAGGCCATTGGCTTGTTGTTTCCATCATTATGTTGATGATCCGCCACAAATGAAACTTCAGACGCGTGTGACAGATGTTTTCTCTCTCCGCTAGCTCATTCGAGCAGAACGACACACGCGCACACACACGCGCACTCATTTTCATGTGCTCCCTTACAGCACCATGTCATCAGAATGTCATCATTGAGGTAAAAAATTTTCAGATTCATTCAAACACGCACACGCACACACACACACACGCACACGCACACACACGCACACACACACAACAGCAACAGCAACAACATCAACAAATCTCCCCAGAGCATCATGGGCTTCATCAAAACATCAACACAGTGCACCAACATTATTGCATCAGCTCATAACGGAGACACACACACACACACACACACACACACACACACACACACACACACACACACACACACACACACACACACACACACTAAAAATGAAAATT